>JABCKK010015866.1:0-74405 GCA_018221785.1 Calocybe gangraenosa
TTTGCATAACCCAAACTAGAGGAAATCGATCAGTCTTTACGTGGTTTATGAATGGTTCACAAGGCCACTGAACCTAAGCGGTTGTGATAGCAGCCAGTCGCTTGCTTGCCAGCTTCCCAAAGATACACTGGCCTTTGAATTTTTTCTTGTCCAGTATATACCTGGCCAGTCAGGATCCCAACGCTTCCAATTTGCTCTTGAAACTTGAAATTGAAAGCCAAGCTCTCTCACATATATAGAAATGAGTTAGTCAACCCGTGGCCTACAAGATTGACTAATAAAAATGATCAAGAATGTATTGATGCCATTTTTAGTCGAGATTCTTCGTCTTCAGTCTTGTGATGAGCGCACAACCACACAAGATACCGCTCAGGGTATCTAACAAAACGGCATACATTTGGGATGTAGATGGTGCTGTATCTATCTTGTTCACTTTTTCCGACACTAATCAGAGTCTTTGGCAAGGATAGACATCGCAACGGTCCGTTCAAAACACCACATCTGTGGTATCCTCATAGGAACACTACCTCATCTTTCGCAACAAAACATATTCCTTGGTGTGCCTCTGGTGCTAATGCCAGAAGAAGCAGTTTTGCTGGTGGAAAATGGTTCGCAAAGAAACTTGGATACAAATACATCCCAGCTTACTTGTATGATCGTCCACCACTAAGGGTCCGCCGTGCTAGTTGACGACGTGCACGCCCATCCCCAACCTCACCTCAAACATCTTCAAAGTTGGAGTACGGTACAACAACAGGATATCAAGCAACAACTAGCCATGTTAGAAGCAAAGGGTATGAAAGAAAGCACAAATGCCGCACGCGCCATGTCTCCCGAGGCACTCAAAAAACGACAAGCTCGCGAGGAGAAGAGAGCTGAAAAAGCTAGACTGGCACAAGCAACTGGTAATTCTTATGACATGGAAACAACACTGCATCCGCAACCTCAAGAAACAACACCCGAAAGTAAAGCTGAATCGATTGGACACACTGTTATCATTCCTGCCTCTTCTTCCTTTTCTCTTGACTGGTATAATCCAGATTCGTCTTGCTCTTATGACACTATTGCTGCAGCGAAGGCGGCTGGAATCTGGGATTTTCCTTCTACACTGCAAGAGCGTGCAAAATGTGGTGTTTTCAGAGGACTCTGGGAGCAAGGCTACTTTTTGGGTGGGGGGATAAAGTTTGGAGGCGACTACTTAGTCTATGCTGGTATGTTGCGTGCTGTATATTGAGTGGACACTGGACCTCACATGATGAGCCTAGGCGATCCTTTACGCTATCATTCGCATTTTTCTGCGACAGTTATAGATTCACCGTTATCTTCGTTGCGGCCGATGGAGGTTGTCGCACACGGAAGGTTGGGAACAGCCACAAAGAAGACGCATCTACTTTGTAGCTGGGATGACGACAAGAAGGTAGTATCTTATCTTACTATCGAATGGGCAGGATTTGGGTGACCTACCGGGGTATGCAATACAGTATCAACATATGAACAAAGACATGAAACGTCAGGGTATATATCATTTGTAAAACTCAGTCATGTTTCCGTCTACCTATATTAATTCGGCCTCTTGTCGGGCGTGTCATTGGCCTCGAAGCTCCCTTGAGTGCTACATTCCCTCCTTCCTCTACAGCATCACTGGTGTCGCTCAGCGTGCGGTTGTGACCAGGCCGCTTTGATGATCCAACGCTAGAAATCCTCACAATAGTATCGTTCAGCCAAGTTACTATACCAAAAACTGGCAGGCGAATGGGTATGAATGGTGAAGGGTGGCGAATGGTATCTGATCCGTCGGGTCTTGACGCATGGGGTGCAGGGTTATAAGGGTCAACGGGGGCAGGTCGGGCAACTGTGGCGAGAATAATGTACTATTTGATTCCCAGCAACATCAGTCAGGTGTTGCCCATACTTGTTTGCACGGGGGGCTTACGGCAGGAAAAATGAGCGCGAATATCGCAGCATTTGCAAGACCACTACCCAATGTGCAGAGGGCAGCCGATGGGAGGCCTAGAAAACTCATGAGCTGATCATCCGAGTTTGGAGAAAATAGCCACGAATTGCTAACCAAAAGCAAAATAATACGCCCATCTTTCCTCTAGATGCCGTATTCGTCGTGGTAGTGATAATCCACGAGCTATCCAAACGTATCTAAGTGTTCTTCAGTGCTTTGTTCGGGATGTCAAGTGTTCAAAACCTACTCGAAGCAGTAGTATCTTGTTCAAAGGTGTAATCAGCGGTTCACTCGTATTTTGGGTAAGAGACATACGCGTCAACCCAGCATAGGAACACAAATCCAGCCGTCGATCCAATGTAAGGAATGTTATGCAGAGTATAAGAAACGACGGCGGAGTTGACCACCATAACCACTCGGTACGCAGAGGTAGCGATTGCTGTAAGCATCCCGGTGTATGTAGTGACTTGAGGTCGAGCAGTGCCGCGGTTACCATATTGCAGGGCATAGGTACGCTTCGCGATGGTAGAGCACCAGGAGATCTGGATTCCCGATAGGTTTCTCCTTCGCATATTAACTGGAGTCTACTTACATTCAGGTAAAAAGAAGTGCCCACAACCGGCAGGAGCCATAGTGCTTGGTAGAACCAGCCGATGTTCTTGTAAAGCCACTTTGTTTGGTCCTGGACGAGCGGCAAAATGAATAAGTCGAACGTGTATATCGAAATCAGGGATAAGGAGTTGAGGAGTAACGACTTGTACATATTGACTCGAATCTCAGCATCACTGCAAGCTGAGTTCGATCAACATGTTCGATATTCTTTATATCATACCTAGCCGAACCTTAGTATAGTGGAGAATATGATGTTCCAACGGAAAGCATCAAGAAGGCCTCGTCCGACCCATGTAACTTGGAATTTTAAAGACTCTTGGATTGATAGGAACGAAGGATAAGACTGGCGAGGCGAAACATGGGAAGGCTCTCCTATATGCAGCGGCTGATACTGATCGCTGCGACGATATTGTGCAGCCATATGACAAGGCAGCTCCTGCCAGTGGGTTACCGTCACGGCTGGCGTTGACGGACACGATGTGCAGGTAAACCCTAACCACAAACTGGGAGGTTGCACATGACTGGGGTTTCCTTACCACGAGACTACAATTAGGACGCGTCGCGTAGATAGTCAAGGAGTGTTTGCATAGTGGGGCATATTGTCGGTAAAGTACAGAGCTACTACTGTCAAGGTGGACCATACATAAATACATCATTATCCTACCCTTCGCATAAACATCTCGTGAAGGGCAGGCAAGTAATAGATGTGGTGCGGTACACTCTCGAGTAATAATTTACTTGACATGGGTGGACACAGGTAGCGATGGAAAGTGAAAAAGAACAGTAGGGGAGATAGTACATGAGGACATAGAAGATCGGGCCAGCGTAACTCCGTGCCATAAAGATGCCCAACGAATATGACGAAATAAGATGACAGATGAATAAAAACGTGCCGGGAAGGAAACAGGGAAAAGCGTAAACACGGAATTTATCGCTTCGCAGGCTGACGCAATATTTTAAAATGCCGTTCATGGTAGACCTAAACAATCTCCTTACCTTCTTCTTTGTAGCAGCCTTTGCAGCAGGTTTCGTTGCAGGCTTAGCTGCGGGCTTCTTGGCGGGTGCTTTCTTGGCCGCGGCTTTCGCTTTTGTAGCAGCCGTTGTGCCAGTGACCGCCTGCGTGCCAAAGGTCATGTATAGGTCCATTGAAGAGATACCAGCTTAGCTCACTTGTTTAGCAGGCGCACGCTTGGATGCTACTGTGGTCTTTTTAACAGGTGCAGCTTTAGCTTTGCCAGCTAGAACCTTTTTGGCAGGTGGTGCTGGTTTCTTGGCGGTCGTTGTGGCCTTTGGTGTTGGTTTCGCAGCCGGTTTCTTGACAACAGTTGTCTTCGGTGCTGGAGCTGCCTTTTTAGCAGCTTTCCCTTTGGATGAATAAGTCTTCGGAGTGGATTTAGTAGTGGCTTTGGTGCTCGACTTGGTAGTAGGTGCTTTTGTGACGGCCTTGGGTGTGGCGGCAGCTTTTGGCTTCGCAGCCGGTTTGTTCTGAAGATCGTTGGGTGAGCCTAACGACGATAACGAACCAGTGATAAATCTAACCTCTTTCGTGGAAGATGTGTCGGCAGCCTTTGTCTTAGGAGCAAGTTTGACACGGCCGGATGGTCCTAATTGGCGATTTGTTAACATGTTGAAAACCCCGTAATATTTCATAATCGATTTTACCTTTGGGCAAAACAAAGACACCCTTCTCACTTCCCGACGAGAGCGCCTTGGATAGTTGAGTGTTTTGTGCGGCACCAATCTCAAGTTTATATTTCGTTTCAACAAACCTAAACAACATTTAGCCAGTGGGGCATAACATGGAGAGCCAATTACTTCTTGATTTGTGGCCGGGAGACGCCAATGCGAGCGTCTTCAGTATGGGAGGCGATACATTCCTGTTAGAAAAAGTTAAGTCTTTGTTGAGGCATGGAGTTATGAAGGTTGCGGTCCAAGATAGTTAAAAAACACCCTACGCCCTATCTTGGGTGATGTATACAAATATGTGCAAGGTATACCCATAGAGCATAGTAAAACATCTAACAAAGAGCGAAGTAAGGTAAGTTAGAGGAGGTTCCGACCTTGATCATGTCAACCCAAGGAGGGTGGGATGGAACCGCCTTGGCGGCGGGCTTCTTGGGTGTGGGTTTAGCAGCGGACGAAGACTTCTTGGTGGCCATTGAATATGTGTACGACTCTTGTGAGTCCTGAAGTAGGTGTTCCTGGTTGAACGGCGGGAGAAAACGAAAGCGCGGGATGCGGTCGAAATGAACCTTGGTTGAAAAGAGGGGCCTTGATAACACAAGTCTACCCGACTATATATACAAACACGATCGCGTTGCATCACATGACAGGTCGCGTCGTGATCAACAAACAATCTGAATCTTATTCTTAATCGGGATCACCGCCCAACCGTCGTCTTCCAATTATTTGCCTACATGCGCTTCGTCTTCTTTAGAGATAAAAGCCACCATTGTGTTTAACAAATTCAAATACAACGACTAGGCAGTCATATAAATCATGGCCAAAGTCCAAACGGGCAGCAATCCTTCACATATTCTGATTTTTTTTTATACACACATATATATGTACCTACACATGTACATTACAATGTTTGGTTGTGACAGCTTGTCGAATCGTCGATGAAACAGAAACGAGAAAAGACATCAATGTCACGTGTCTATCGAAAGGCTTGTCACCACTCAACTCGGTTTCTTTCTTCCAAGTATGTCGATCACCCCAGCGATGAAAGCAGCAGCAAGAGCTGCGTACCGGGACCTCTATCGTGCCTCAAGCGTAACATTTGCTGGTAAGAATTAATGCTACCACCACTCAATCTCATCATAATCGTAACTACTTGTTAGGTGACGACCACGTTCTCAAAGGTCCTATGTTCATCTACCTCTCCTCTTACCCGAGCTAAAACATGTCTTTACTCCCAGCGTTCCGGATGAAGATGAGGAATGACGCTATCGCCGCGCGAGCCATCGTCGACCCGGAAACTTACGATCAGCAAACACAACTCGGGAGGGAGGTTGCTGATATATTGAGGAAAAATGTCGTCCAGGGTATGAAAGTTTCAGACGATGTAAACAGCGATACCTTTCGTGAGTCTTTTACGCTTTTTTGTCAGCTTCGAACTTGGCTGACCATTTATTCTTGATATTTTCAAAGGTCTCAGGCTCACAAAGTACACTGAACTAGGCGAAAATGAATCCATAAAGGACCCTTCATCAGCCGAACGGCAGGACCGTCGTGCGTAAGTATCTCTGCCCCCCTGTGTGTTCTATTTATTAGAAATCCAAGGCTGACCACATAGGCCTGTGGCAGACGTTGCTCCGCATAACAACTCCTTCACCTCTTCGCCGTCTCATCTCCCCATGAATTTCTCCCAACTCAAGAAAGCTCATGGGAAACGCGTGATGCCGGAGTTAAAAGAAGAGGATTTAGAAGAGAAATTTGTTCGAGGTGTGTGATACATTGTCCTGTAAAACATACCGTAATAACATTTGACACTTGTGCTGTGCTGTGAACAAGGGAGCGGACCTGTAGGTCAACTCGTGTCTGCGTCTTCATACTTAGAAAATTCAATCCCTATACTCTCCTTGTTTATTGTGTACATCAGGGTGGTCAATCGATTAACAAGACCGAAAACAATGTCCAACTGTTACACAAACCCTCTGGAATTCGGGTCTCATGCCAAGAAACGCGGTCTTTGACCCTGAATCGTCGTCTCGCGAGGAGAAACCTGCTTCATAAGGTTTACCATACTTTCATCCCCGACTGGAATCTCAAAGTGCTATTACTAATGGGTGACTAAATAGCTTGACAAGATTGCAAACCCAGGTCTGTCCAAGGAGGAATTTGAGCGGGCTAAACAGCGTGAGCGGGAGCGTCGTCGCAAAAAGAAAGCAAAAAAGAAGGCTCTGGAGAAGGCGATCCAACAGGACGAGGGTAAGGATTTTGAGTCAGACTTTGGTGAAAAGGGCGAACCTGAGGAAGAAGCCAGTGAAGATGACATTGTCAAAGGACCAGTCAAGGTCTAGAGAGACTGCCCAGTGCCGTTTATTTTCAACATGTACAAACATCAATACTTATTACATCGCAACGCGTCTGTCAACGTCACGACTACTTACCCGTTGAGTACTGAGTGCTCATACATACAACTGCTAGCCCACATATTTGAGCCCAAGAAGCATACTAAACGCCAATGTCAGGAGGTCTCCACTCACTAGCAACAATAATCAAACGGTTTGTACATGAACTTGATGAACTTGTAACTTAAACTCACGAACTTATTTCGCGCAATTCAGGCTTGAAGCAGCTACATCCCGACTTGAGGACATCGCAGATGCACAAGGTGTTGCTGGGAGAAAGGCCTCGACGGACGGTTCAACAGGATACGCAGGATCTTCGGCTAACGTTACGGCTCCTACTTCCACTCCTTCAGTACCGCCGCCACAGCCTACTACTACTTCTGTTACACCTGAAGCCCCTACAAATCCAAAGAGTGTGATTGCGTTCCAAGAATCGGTCATTAATGGAAAAGTCGAGCCCTTTCTCGAGCTCACAAAGTCTTTCGCCAGTCCAACCGTGATCGAGATCGTAAGTCCCTAACATCCCATCCTGTCTTACTACTTTTGCTCACTTTTCACACGTCCTTTTTCACCTATAACGCAGTCCACACAAATTGCTCAACAATTTACTGCTCTCCTCGCACACATACACCTCAGCTCTTCCTGCCAGAGGCCTGATCAGAAAACAATCGACGAGCTTCTGACACCTCTCCAAGCCAGTATCGAGGCGATTACACGTGCTAAAGAGGCGAACAGGAAGGAGCGGGATTGGTTTGTTCATATCTCGTTTTTGGGTGAGTCGGCGCCGCATGTAGGGTGGGTTATTAGCGTGAGTTGGGAACAAGTTTGGGAACATCATGGTTGCTGATGCTTTCTCCCTTCCTCGAAAGCCGAAACCTGGATCTCATCTGGACAACATCAAAGACTCCGTCAGGTATTATGGTGATAAAGTCATGCAAGAATTCAAATCCAAGTCAGTCCTCTAATTTTTGTAGTCGACCGCTTTTTCCTCTTAACAAATCGAAACTCAAGGGACCCTAAGCACGTTGAATGGGTCAAATCATTTCTCGCCGTTCTCGACGAGTCGAAAAAGTATGTTACAGAGTACCATACGACAGGCCTGACTTGGAACCCTAAGGTAATACTCCTTTTCTTTTAGTACTTGATATGGAGATCTTTATCTCACTTGCACTGCCTTTTTATCTCACCATTCAATAGGGTGTGAGTGTCGAAACGTACAGATCGCAGCAGCAAAGACAGAGCCCATCCACTTCCGCAGTCACAGCCTCAACTGCGGGCGCTTCCCCACCGCCACCCCCGCCACCACCACCGCCAGTAGCGCCCATAACTCCCGGTGGCGGTGCAGGAGGTACAGCGGCTGTGTTTGCCGAACTGAATCGCGGGGAAGAGGTGACGAAAGGTTTGCGCAAAGTCGACAAGAGCGAGATGACGCACAAGAATCCTGCACTTAGAGCCGGGAGCGTTGTCCCTGCTTCTTCGGGATCTGGGTCTCCTTCTCCTACGGGTGAGTAAACAAGTTCGGGTTTTGCTTTGGCAGTTTTAATATCTATTGATTTTTCGGAAGGAACAGCCTCAAAGAAACCTGTACGACCGACAAAACCACAAGCTTTAGCGGGTAAGAAGCCTGCCAAGTTTGCTCTTGAAGGGAACAAATGGATCATCGTGCGATTATTTTTATCGTAGCGAATGAAATAAGTGATTGATCGATTGATTTCGTCAGGAATATCAAGAAAATGAAAAATCACTAGTAGTGGGAGAGACGGAGATCAGTCAATCTGTGAGTCTTTACGGGTGCAAGAATTCTACGGTCGTGATCAAGGGCAAAATCAACGCTGTTACAGTTGGTGAGCATGCACAAAATGTAGCCATATGATGATACATTGACGTCTTTAAGCTAATTGTCAAAACACATCGATTCTTCTCGACTCTGTCGTGTCTGGCATCTCGATAACCCGCGCACCTTCCTTTGCACTGCAGATCACGGGTTCTGCGCCTATGATTCAGTTAGACTCTACTGATTCAGGTCAGATCTACTTGTCGCGGGATAGCCTCAACGTCGAGATCACGACAGCCAAGTGCAGTTCTATCAATGTGAGCTTGCCTGTAGAAGGGGAAGAAGAAGGTGTATTTGTGGAACAGGCAGTGCCGGAAACGATGATGACAGTTGTGAAGGAAGGGAAGCTTGTGACGAGTGTCGTTGAGCATGCTGGTTGATCAAGAAGCAATATTATATATTATATAATAATCATTTGTTTTTTTTTTCCCATCAAGTGCGGTAACAACCACACAACGAACACTAAACAAAGCAGTTCGCAATGGATACACTAGGATGGCATGATCAGCGTCGAGCGAGACATGTGAGCATGTTCTATGGCTTTGTTCGTTACCCCTAATCCAAAAGGTTCTAATTTATATAGGAGGACGAGCTACTGTCCGTACGACCTGACAGCCGTAATCGCTACTCGCATGCAGAAGATCTCAGTCCATTGCACGAGGAGTTTATCGGAGGTTTTAATGTTAGGCCAGTAGGACACCCACGTTCTCATTCTGCGCCAGGCCATGGACAGCGGCCGCCACCACATCCACAGCATCAATATCAATATCAACAGCAACAAAACCCATATCCTCCATTCCATACACCCTCTCCTTTACCTCCCCCACTACCGCCAAAGGATGACATATACACACAACCAGGGTATCATGTTCCACAGCCGCAACGGCCAATGTATCCTCCTCCACTCCCTCTAGGATACCCCGGACAACAACCAGTAGGGAGTCAATACCCGCAACAGCCTACTATCACCCCCTCCGAGCTAACGCACCTCTCCGCCATTGAGCGATCCCAGACGCTGAGAATCGCTAGGATGAACCCTCATCTGCAGTTCATGGTAGGCCCGCTGCTGCGCTACGACACTGTAGACGAGGATGGGATTTGGCATGGTGCAGCTATGATTGTGACTGCGGATTCTGGGTCGATATACGAGCCTCATCCTACGCTCACGTACGAGTGGGATCCGGACCGGAATACGGCGGATGGGTATCAGAGCACGTCGCCTTCGGGGGCAGGAGCAGGGGCCGGGAGGTCGTTTGATTTGGGGCCACATCCGGCGGATCCGCACTCGATGGTGCTACCGACATCACCTGGATCGTCGACGTTACCTTCATCTTCGTTCCCGAATGGGTTTAATGGCGTGAGACAACCCGGAAGTAATGCGAGTAAAGAGATCGTTCCTGGACAAGAAATTCATGTCTACGGCGGACAGGGAGGGTATGTTTTGTCACAACATGTCACCTTACTCTCTACAAGTAAATCAACAGTACCTTTACCTTTTGGCGATTCTTGATTCAAGTACCGCTTGCCATGCGCGAAATGGCTATCACCTACAGCATCAATTCTGGACAGCAGCTCGAATTTTATGTTCCAGGTCGAACACAAAATATGCGCTGGGCAGCTCATTCGGTTCGTAACACGCCTATACCGCTGTTATCATTGCTTACTTGCTTTCGTAGTGCAATGGGTTCTCTGCTGGAGTGAACGAAAGTGATTTCTGTGGACCTGGGTTTAAATCTGGCTACGATCCCGTATGGATGGATGTTCTAGCCAAACACGCCGAGATGCCGTTTCATGCATTGGTTGGAGGTGGCGACCAACTCTACTGTGATAGCTTAATGAGGGAAGCAGAGCTACAGGACTGGGTGTCGCCTAAACTGAAACCAGAAGAAAAGAAGCGATTCGAAATGACGCAAGATATAATGTCGACGATCGACAGGTTTTATTTTAATCACTACTGTCAGGCTTTCAGAAGGGGAGCTTTTGCTAGAGCCAACAGCTCAATGTAAGTTTGGCAACTATTTTTAGTTTTGTCCCCGCTGATATCTGACGTCATCACAAAGCCCTATGATGAATATGTGCGGTATGTTTTTAATCTCTCTTTTTAATAAAGCTTTGTTCCGTCTGACGTCATTATAATAGACGATCACGGTAAATCTTTTTGGTTCCTTCTACTTCTCAGAAACCTAATCTGCAATCTTGTTTAATTAGACCTCGTGAGTTTTGCTTCATTGTTTCATTTATCGTTTGCTGATTTCAATCTACTATCAGATTGACGGATTTGGAAGTTGTCTGTGCAGATTCATCGTCCTAGCCTCGTCTTTTTATTAACTCCGTTTTAGACCCAGATGACCTCCAACGATCGCCTGTATTCCAAACGTACTTATGTTTTTCATTGAAAACATATCAACTTGTCTTATATTATTTATAGAATCGGTTCGAGGGGCTACTTTTACTTTCTCCTCTTTCAGTGCTTCATAAACCGCAAGTTCCTATTCACCACAGTCTCCTTCCATCAGCTTAGATTTCCTTACTAGCCGATTTGGATGGTTACTCTGATGACACAGGTAAACACTACACAAAATCCCTTATCATCGGCGACGATGGCCCCTATGTTCGTTCTCGGTCACATTCTTTCCTCTCTTATCTCGGTCCAAACTGTCGAATACTGCTCCTAGATTGCAGGTACACACCTCACTATTGATCATTCGATCATTCTGACTCATTATAATAAAGAGGTGAACGAAGAAAAAACCAAATTTGTAGCCCTCTACAGTACAGAAAAGTCTTTGACAGACTCGCCAAGCTTCCACCCACCGTACAACACCTCGTCGTACAAGTAGGTGTGTACACACCTGGCTCGCTAATACTTATCTTGTCCTCAAAGTTTTCGCAAGGAATCCCAATCGCATACCCACGCATGGTATTTCTTGAAACGGCGCTCGAGTCCAAGTTCAACCCTCTCGTTGCTCTAGGCAAGTCAGGATCCATGGGGCTTTCGGGCTTTGTCAATAAATTTAACGCAGAGGCTGAATTGCTGGACGATCTTGTGCGTGACATTGCATCCCGTCTGCCTTGTTGTGTTCCATTAACATGCTTGGTCACAATTGCAGAACGATCATTGGACGGCACGTTCCCATAAGGTATCTATTTCCTGTCTACGTAAACCAACTTTTCTTTGTTTGACAACCAACTAGAAAGAAAGGAACTGGTTCATTTCTCAGCTCCAACAACTTGCCCTCGCTCAGAGGATCCGCGTGTCTTTCGTATCTGGTGACGTTCATTGCGCGGCCGTAGGCGTCCTTAAAACTTTAAAGTCGAAAGGAAACCGGGAAATAGAGCCAGCAGAGGACCATCGATATATGCTCAACGTTGTGACGAGCGCAATCGTCAACACCCCGCCGTAAGTAGTGTATATCCCATCTGCTTTGCTCCATCAGAAGATCACTAGAACTTGTATTTATTTGAAATAGCCCAAACGCAGTCATTACCATGGTCTCGTCACTAGCTACAAAGGTACACAAAACGATGCACTATCTGGATACGGATGAGACAATGGTGTGTTCTCTTCTCTCCGTTTTCACTGACATTGACAACCTTTTCAGCTCCCAATATTTCAAACCGACACCAATGGCTCGCCCAGAAAACAAAAATACATCATGGGCAGACGCAACTGGTGTAAAGTTGCGTGGGATAACGATACAGGTGACGTCGTGTTTGATATCAGGATAGAGAAAGAGAAGGGGGTCGGGGAGACTGTTGGGTTCGTTTTGCCTCTTTCCTCCCATTCTTGTTCATTGATACATGTGATTAGATATGTCGTTCGCTCGCCACCACCTAACTGGTCTCGTGGATGAAGTGGGCGAAGAGTCTATATTTGTCTCCGGTCCTGCTCCCCGGGAACACCTGGGGTTTTGCCCTTGCAAGCTATAAGCTTTCAAGGTCACACTCATGTCACCGACATCGACTGTGTGTATAGTACGCTATGTCGCGGTACATCACAACACACCTCTCTTTTCGCATTGTGTATGTATTTCGTCAGATCAACCATGTTTAAACGTGTATTGTGTTTCTCTATTTATCTCTTTATGTACTGTATCCACCTTACATACATCGTATACCTATTTCTTCAAAATTTACCAAGCGTTGCGCACATTATTTGACCAAGAGCAAGTGGATTACTGCTTAATATTTACTGTTATCTGTGGTACGATGTCAAGTACCTCCCCTGTCCCCTAGGTCGAACTGCCTATTGTCAAATCTGGCGTGTTCGTGTTCAGGTGGTCTTTCCTCCTCCTCCTCCTCCTCCTCTTCTTCTTCTTCTTCTTCCTCTCCCACTTGTTCAGGCTCTTCCTCTTCTTCCTCTTCTTCCTCTTCTTCCTCCTCCTCCTCTTCTTCCTGCGCATTACCCATCTCTGATACGGGCTCCATCTCTACATCAACATTCTCAGAATTGTACCCGCTTTGTTCATGTTCATGCTCTTGTTCAGGCTCAACGCTGTTATTAGAGGTGGTTGTTTGTGCAAGTGGGTCTTCCGCGTCTGCGTTCTCCACTTCCACTTCCACCCCCACCCCTGCTTCAAATTCGGCCTCAACCCCTACTTCCACCTCCGCCTCTGCTGCACCCTCACCCTGGCCCTGGCCCTCGACCCTCCCACCATCCTCTTCGTAGGCGAACGTCGTTCCGTGGCGTAGTGGACTTGGGCTAGGAAGGAGACCCATACCAAGGCCAAGGTTCGCGTTGCTGCTGTTGTTATTACTAAAAGTAGACCGGTCCTCGTCTATCGATGGTGAAGGCGTCCCTCTTTGCTGTAGTTGCAGATAAGGTTCCGCGGCTCCCCCCAACTTTGCCCTTTTTCGCGCCTCAGCTAATTGTCGTTTCTTGTTCCTCTCTTCCTTTTTTGCAGCTTCCGCTTTTTCATTCGCAGCTGCCCGTGTAGCTTCGACACGCGCCTCGGCCTCTTCTTGTGCGTCCAGCTCCCACTGCTCAGCCATAAACTCGGCGTACCGCTCGCACATTGGACGCCACCTCCTTCCACTTCCTCCTCCCTCCTTTACCTCCTGTCCAATCACACTTTTCCCGTCGAGCAACGCATCAATATCGCCTGGTGGACTAAACTCGAACACAGGCCCAGGATTCATCGTTACACACGCATCATTGAACAACGAGATAAACGGATAATACCCCAACCAGCCATCGTTGAACGGGTTCTCTCGGTGCTCTTTCACGCCCTCTCGAGTTCGTTTGCGTTCCTTCTCTTTGGCCTTACGCTGTGTGTCGGTTTGGCGGGGTTGGAGGTAGCAGTACAGGTCTTGGAAGGCTGTGCCTTGACATTCGCCGTTGACAAAGAAAGCAATACGGGATCCTGGGAGAATGGGAAAGGTAGTCTGGTGGGGCGAGGATAGAGAGGAAGTGTTTGAAGTAGAAGCAGTGGTCGTAGATTGTTTGTTGTGAGTTGTTGGGTGTCCCGGTCGGTCAGGGGGTTTCCCCGCACCGCTTGATCCTGCTCCTGTAGTTGTTTTCTTGGGAGCAGAGGGCACGGAAGAGGAGTTTGTTGATTTCGTAGAATAGTCCATCAACAAAGACATTTCTTTCGATTGGGGGTACTCCAAGATCTCAAAAACTTCTTGGCCTTTGAGGTCAATTGGGATTCGTTCGCGTTTGATATGAGCCGGATCGTGGGGGTCTTTTTTGTTGGGTTCCCGATACGGTGGGAGGGAGATGTACATACCTACAACGTCGCCTGTACCAAATGGTCTTCCGTACGGTCTAGGACGAGACAGTGTGACCTTGTCCCCCGTTTTGTCACGGTAGCCGTAGCTATAGCCGTCCAAGCCAACAGGAGCGTTGAGAGGCGCTTCTCGTCTCCCCCAACCCAATCTGACATGGCTGCCTTCCCTCTTCCCGTTCTCGGAGCAATAGTGATCACCACCCCCGTGCAGGATCTTAACCTCCATGTACCATTTCCCTTGAGCAATGGGAGCGTTGCAGCGGGCGCTACGGAACCCTGTACACCCACGAAGCCCTAGCCCGTCTTTTGTGACGGTGAGAAAAGGGCTGCGGTCTTCCCAGCTTACACGGTAAGAAGTCGGGTTGCTCTCTATGGTCCTGCATGGAAGGATGTGTCCTGCAGGGTTTATGCCTGCTGGGACATACCTAAACCCTACGCGGTTGACGCCGATAAAGTCGGTTTTGAAGTAGGATGACGGGCCTTCTGAGGCTGGGATGAAGATTGGACCGCGGGAGATGGAAAGTTGAGGACGAGAGCTTAGGTCGACGCGGGATGAGATGAGCCTATTCTGGTCGTTATTACTTTTTGTTCCATGAGTGTATATGTATATATATTTGTGGACGTACTCTGTTGCATTTATACCGCCAGCAGCAGCAGCAGTAGAGGTTCCTGGATCTGAAGGAGCTGGTGAAGACGCTGCTTGTCTTTTTCTTTTACGGGCATGAGGCTGAGTTGTTGGCAGAAGATGGTCGTCTGGGTCGAGCTCTGGGGTAGGAGAGGACGCTGTTTCGGCCAACATGGATGGCTGTTTTGGTTTGTATTGCTTACACCTTTGACTTCTCCTAAATGACCGCCGTTCGGTAAGACGAATCTTTAGATACTCCCTGCATTTCTCACTCACCGTCGTCACAAAGTCGCATCCAAAAGGTATGTAAAGGCATCATAGCAGCATGTAACTGAACTATAACCATCCCCAGGAACTGAATATCATACAATCTAACCCAATCGATGTACGCTAACCGCTTCAGACTCTGCCTAATTCGCACTTATGATCTGATAGGGTCTTACAGTCGATCCCAAAGAAGACAACTTGTTTGAATGGCAATGCTCATTAAAGGCTGCGGTGCGTAGGGGGTCTCTTGGATTTGTCCTTTCGGTCTTCGTGTAACCTCATCTCTAGTCGGATTCACCGTACAAGAACGGCACTTTTCATTTCGTACTCTCGCTTCCTACAAATTTCCCTTTTAAAGCGCCACTAGTTGCGTGCTATTCTCTGTGCTTGGTGTAGCTTGGGCTCAACCTAAGAAAAAAAGGTAACATTCAAGACAAAGATCTATCACCCTGGAATCAACGAGGAAGGTTCCATCTGTGTTCCAATCTTGAGGGATGAAGTAAGTTGTGTGTGTTGCGAGTCCATATGCTCTACCTTTGTGAACCCACTCCTAGTGGAAACCTTCAATCGCTCTTTCTACAGGCAAGTTATTCGGTATGTCTCGGTTATCTCAGGTCGCTTAAATGAGGATCAGTCTTTGCGATCATTCAAGAGAAATTGAACAATCCAAGCCCGGATGATCCATTTGAACCTGAAATAGCAGCGGTATGTGATCTCGCGTATGGCTTACTGGTCCATCATCAATATATGTATGTAGGTCCTGAAAAATGACAAAGCCAAGTTCCTCGCGACTGCGAAAGAATATACAAAGAAGTAAAACTTTGGCTGATGATACCATCCTCGACCCAAGCTCACATATCCCTTGTTCGTTATAGGTATGCTATGGGAGCCTGAATGTATTATTATAATTCTATTAGACAGCATCATTGATTTACAGTTGTTGATTTCAAACGCCATTGTTGTTGTTCCACCGTTTCCGACGGAGCTCTCTTGTGTTGCTCAGCTAACGGGTGTCTCTTCTTCATCTCTTCCTTGTACCTTTGCTTTCATCTCTTGTTCTTTTTTTACGTTGCGTATGCCAGCTTAATCTTCTTCTACAAAATACTAAGCTTCCCCCCGACCCTGCATCCAACCTCGTGTTAAACACGTTGCCTGTCCTTTCTCAGCCCAATATCTATCATTTGGCCCCAAACCAACGCGTATAAAGCGAGAAGCATAAATAACTAGACATGCATCGATTTCGGTTGGTCACATTCTACTCCCTAAATGACGTGACTTGGTGTTGAATTCTTCATCTTTACATCGCGCGCTCTCTCTCTCTCTCTCTCTCTCAATAGCAAAAAGTCAGAGACAGGCCGTAGCAGTCAAGCTCCCTCTCTCAGCATTGCAACAGACTCTGACGAAAGGGATACATCTCTTCAAGTTCCCCTTCCAAACGACTTCCGAACTTCCTTGATCCTACCCGAGTACGTACCTTGATTTACAAACCTTGCCACTCATTCACTTTACCTTCTTCTCTACAACGTAGCCTTTCCCGTCGATTCTCTCTATTACGCACACCCACAGGGGAACCTGTCGCATTGGACGTTTTAAAACAAAGACTTGCAGACCAAAGGGCACGAGGCGCTGTGAATCAAATCTCAGAGGAAGAAGAGGACATGATTTTCGATAGTCTACGCGGTTTCCGCTCAAAATCATCTGGATCAGGTCAACTCTCGGATGAAAACCTAAACGTCACAGAATCAGATGATTTTCGGCACTCCACAAGCACCGTGCAGTCGTCCGGCTCGCCCTCTACAACCTCCGTTCCATCGTCACCCAGCGGGCGGAGTACGAAACGTTACACTAATAACCTCTTTGGCTCTGGTCGCTTCAACGATTACAATTACATGCGGAGCGTGACGAGAAACACGGGCAGCCGTACAACCTCATTGACACCCACAGAGTCGAGTTATAATAGGGTTAACGGGAACACGTCGTCGGTGACAGAGAGCTTGAGACCTGTGACCCCAGAAAGCACCGATCCTGCTGATGATACGCAGTCGAGTCCCAATACCGACACCGAAATTGATTCTTCGGCCCGGACGGCGCCGGTAGCTACTCCATATAGCGAGCCGTTGGTCTCTGTAGCAGATTACCGTATCTCAAAAACTTTGGGCCCATCTGTGCTGAAACGTGCTTCAATGGCTATTGAGCAGGTCATTAAGGAGTTCGAGGAGGAGGCAGAAGATGAGATATTAATGCCGCGGTCGACACCTATACCTCGCACGAATGCCGGAGTCCCACAATCCCTAGACCCAATGGTACGTTTGGATCAAGCTTCTGTCACTTTCTCAGCCAACTGATTTCCCCTGGTGCAGAGGAATTCGGGTTTGTCCCAATCGTCCATCTTCGAGGCGGTCATGGCCATCTCGTCAGACAAACAAGTTCAAAACGATCCAGAGGTCATCGATAAACGTGCCTCACCTGTCCCCTCTCGCATTCTTCCAGGTTACGTTCCTGGAATGCCCAGGCCGATGACGCCTCGTGATTTCGATTTAGACGAACAGCGTTCGCTCTCCACAACCCCTCGTGCAACGTCTCCTATCGCTACCAGCTTCCCCGACAACTCGGTAACATCCAAGACGAGTGTCTCACCCATTGGCCGCCATCGGAGCAATTCATCGGCTTCCCAGTCCGGTCCCAGGTCACCGACGTCACCTCTCTTCCTCCAGCGGAGTCCTAACAATGGACGTTACACACCAGAGGACAACAGTCGCTCGACAGAATTTGATAGCCCCTCAAACTCATCTTTACTCGCTCGGCGGCGACCTGCGTCCCCCTTGGCTAATCCACCTTTCCAACCCATGTCGGTGTCTGCTCGACCTTCAACACCTTCCAATGTAATCTGGAATACCAATGCGGGGCATGGTCGAAATGATAGTTGGACGAGCGATGGTGGCTCTGATATTCATAATGCTCTCGATCGATACACATCTATTCCTAGGTCCGTACACTCCCCGCCTCTTCCTGATTCTCCTATCGAAGGCGTCGGTCCCAACTTACCGTCATTGGGGGCATCTTACAGTTCAGTCAGTTTTGCGTCCGAGAACGATCGTCCGGCAGCGACAATTACTGTGAATGACCTCGGCTCTCCAAGACAGCAATCCGCACGCTCACCAACGCCGACGCAAAACGCTACTCGTTCACCCACCTCACCCTCTTTTGGTGACTCGGGCATGTCAGGGGGAAGCACACGTCCCTCGACGAAACAAAGCACATTTTCACATTCGATTCCTCCGCTCGTATTCTCGCCCCTGGTCAACTCCTCACGTTTGTCTTTGGAATCCACAGGTTCCAGCTACCATACTTGGGAAGGCGAAGACAAGGACCGCTCACTCTCACTTTTCAACGATCCCGATACGCTACAATCCGTATGGCATGACCTTTCACCTTCTAGCCCTGCAACACTTGGGGACTCGCCGGAAGATAGCGGGAACCCGGACGAAGTTGTTGCTCGGATAGCAGGGCTTAAGAAGTCAGACCTTATTGCTATCCAAGAGAAGCTTGTCACTGCGAAGGACGCGAAGGGGAAGGAAATTAAGCAAGAGCCACAGGAGAGGGCAGCATCCTCCCTTCGTAAACGACGGCCCTCTACATCCCAGTCCAACTATTCCTATAACGTTCGCGAGCCTCAGGTGGGTTTTTATCAACACATTGTTGGTGCATACATAATACTCATTCAAACAGGTTGCAAGCCCCCCTCCTCAAAGTCAGATATCACCTCCAAAAATTACCACCGTATCTCATCACAAAAATGATGGGCTTTCTACTATTGAGACCCACACGCTCTTCCCAACTTCGCCCCGAGAGGGAGACAAGGATCTTTCACCAACCTCTCGTCGGAAAAGAGACCTTACCCGAGCTCTTTTTGGGCAAGAAGATGCTGAAAGTGAGCAAATACCAAAACCCGCTGAACAGATCCTCCGGACTACACCTTCAGCAGACCAGTCCCAGAAGCTTTCTGCACCTAATCTCGATACTCACAGCTCCAGTTCCACTTTATCACCTCCTGTCGTCCCATATCAGTTAACCCGAAATCCATCCACCCCAAGAATACCTCAAACTGCTCAAGAACAGGCTCAGTTGGTGCAAGAGGTTCAAGAAAAGATAAACGCTGCCACACAATTCCTCAAACCAGCCAATGGGGGCCATTCACCTGACCCCAGCTCTCCAGCGTCTCGTAAACGTATTGACCCTAGTCAGATATCAACTCCTCGCCTTGTTGCTGCTTCCACTAGCGTCGTCGATACCGTCCCAATTGTTAAGGCACCTTCCATATCTTCTGCCAATAGCTCTGGGCCGTCCAAGATTGGCTCCCGTTTTAAAAAACTACGAGGTACCCTACGCGCCAAGAACCCGCCGCCCAATGGAGAGGAAATTACTCCTTATCCCCTCGATGTTCATTCACCACCATCCTCTCAAATGCTGCATTACGATCCCGCGAAGCTGAAAGTCCCAGGACCTGACATCGTTACGAGCGCAACCGAATCCAGATTTAAAGTGACGGTTCCAAGTCCACCCGCCTCAGCAGGCCCGGGCCTGAAGGGTTTCATGGCAAGGTGGCGCGGGAAGCAACGTTCCACTGTTGATATCCCTGCAGAACCAGAACACAGGAAGTCACCCCTTCCACAAACACCACCTTCAAATAATAATCCCGCTAGTCAACCGACAACACCTGTTCCGGCGGTGTCATCGAATGCAAACCCAAATGTTAAGACATCACCCCAGTCTGTTTCGGGGTCTGTTGGACGAAAGCCTGTGCCAACATCACGCCCTGAAACACCTCAGGTACAGCCTGCCCCGCCGGCTCCGCTTACTTATGGGGACTCGTCGCCGCCTAATGAGTCCGCGGAGGCTGCCTTGAGACAGCTGTTTGAAGCAGCAAACAAGTTTGGTATTGACCAAGGGGAGTTGAATGCTTTGCTTGCTCGTTCAGGCTCCACGTCATCCAAGAGCGACTGGAATGCGACTATGAGAGGCAATCCTGCCAACAGGACAGGAGCCACGAGCCCTTCTGATCTAGCCATGGGACGACCCAGTATCGACGATCAAAACGCGAGGGGGTTAACTCCGGATCTCAAAGCCGCTGATCGTGGAATGGGCAGACCGAGTTTGGATGGGCGGGATAAACCGGTTTCTAGACAAACCTCCCGCAGACAAGCCGAACACACGCGTAGACCCCGGGAAACTAAAGGTGACAACAACGCTGTGGTTAGGAAGACCATTATTGTTCCTGATACCGTTATGACCGCGAATGAGCTAAAGACATTCATGGAGAAAAGTCTCCCCGGCCGTAGAGCGAGTATTACATCTACTTCCAGTCGTTCTATTCACGACCGAGCCCCGACCCCACCTCCACCCCGCTCACCGACTTATAAGCGCTTCTCCAACGGCCCCTCGCCTCCCCTTCCAAATCTGCCTGCCGCTGCCCTTGGAAACTCGCTTAGTGTTCCATCTACATCCGCCGGCGGTTCCATTGAGAAGTCCAGTTCCGCATATGATTCACTGTAAGCGCTAGAAATTAAAGTGTGCCTGATTTTTTCTGATGCTTCATTGTTCATAGTTACGACATGTATGCAGGCGAAAGTAGATCTCCGAGTGCAACCCCAAACGAGGCTGGACCCTCGCGAGTACAGGAGGATTTGGCGCTCGAATCTGGGGCTGCAGTAGAGCTGATACATTTAGCCAATGGAGAAACCATATGGTTCGTGATACTCTTCCGTAGATCAAGGCATCGTTCTGATCGGGATGGTGATCCCCAGGAACATCGTGAACGGCTTGCGTGAGGATGATGACGACGAATCTGTGTACACCAGACGTACGAGTTTCGCATCAGAATATGCCCCTCGTGGTGCAAATGGCGATGGGGGTATTCAAGTCTTTGTTAAAGAGCATGGGCGCTCAGGTTCCAAAGGCAGTACGTCATCTTTCCTCTCTCGCAAGAGAACCTCCCAAGGGAAACAACGGCCCGAGACAAAGGTATGAATACCAATTGCTCATCACCGTCTCATCACGATTCCATAGTTACGATGTACACGACAGGTCTTCTACAGTCCTACTGAGGGTATAGGTCGCCTTATCCAGGATCTATCTCAAAACATGGAAGCAGGGTCGTTCAACTTTACCCCTCGCCCAGGCCACTCTGCCTCCTCGTCCTTGTCTACCAATGATATGACATGGACCCTTGAACAGCGGTTGGATGAAATGATAGATACAGTGAGAGTCTAGTGAGCAGTATAACATTAATCCTATTTCCCATACATTTTATCTCGTCGGACATATGCAGGATATATTCGTTGGTCCTTTTTTTGGTTATCTTTTGCATTGCTCTCACATATATATCTTCCCCTATTCATGCCTATACCAGTGGAGTCGTTTAAATATGTGTCCGTTAAACCGCTAATGAAATGCCCGTAAATCCATCACAAAAAACCTTTTCAAAAATCATTAAACGCCATGCAAATCTATCCACCGATTTAGGCACAGGGCAAGCAATGCCTCCACCAAAAGGAGATCGTGGTTGAATGTATATTCCAGCAAGCCATGTGAAGGTCCAACGATAGTTGATTGCGAATATCGGCGAAAGGCTGCGATTTGTACGCCCTGTGAGGAGAACAACTGAAGGAAAGGGAAGACAGGACTCGTGTTTTTACGAATATGAATGAGAGAAGGGGGGCCTAGACTCACGTCGTAAGAGGTCGGGTTATCAATACGTTGCCGCCATTCGAATCTCCTTCCATCTGCAGAGACGAAAGCCCGCGCACTAGGAGAAACATCGGAGCCTGGTCGTTTGTTGACACACAAGAGAAAGTCACTTATTGCGGGTGCCTGGCAGCACGAGATGCGACATTGGCAACTGACGAGTACCAATGGTCGCACTGCCCAGGTGGTTACCTGGACTCCATTCGAGCCATGCACATATATCCTTGTTGTTTCTGTACATCTTTCAGGAAGTTCAGCTGTTGTTCACAAAGGAGGGGCAAGCAGAAAGAGTCACTGTGGTTCTTGTATTAGACATGATCATGCCTCTTTCTGGTGTTTCGAAGCAAAAGTAGACTGGCTTGGTGTCCTCGCCAATGATGATACAGCTTCGAGGGTCGTCTCTGCCAGTGAAGAAGAGGTCATAGGCGGTTGGAGGCATTATAAAGTCAAATGAAGCTCCTGCGTCTAAATATCAAGTCATGCTTGAGTTCTTATAACATGGACTTTTTCGAGCCTGGCTCCTGGCTCCCGTGATTCGCGCGTATCGGGTGCATGGGAAAGTTGCCTATCGATGGTGGCGCAGGAATAAATCCTGGCGCATCCAGACGATAGTAGACGATATAAAGAAACAAAACAGAGCTTCAGGGCGAGCCCAAGTCATAAGTATAGAGTACAAGAGCTATAAGTTGGGAAGACATGTCAAAAACCGCCACTGCCACTAAAAGGCTAATAGCCAGTGGCAAAACCCGGATCCATGCCATATTAGGAAATACCACGTGGTTGTGACAACATGATCAAATTCAAAAGAAAAGAAAAGAAAAAAAGGAAAAGATAAAACTACTAATGTATGTATTGTGACACTCTAATAGACAAACCAACCCTCTAAGCATTAACTTTCCACAGCTGGCGTTTGCGCGTCTTGCGTGTAATGTGCACAGAATTACCAGCTCCGTTTCCACCTCCAAACGCCAGTACCACGGTCTCTTCTGCACCAGTCCCTCGGGCAATACCCCGCTTGCGTAGCTCAATAGCCTCTTTCGCAAACTTGAAACGAGCTTGCTCAGAGCCTGTGAAGTCTGAAAAAGAAGTTGGGAGTGAAATTAAAAACTACCGACATCAGAAGGCTTGGTACGTACCCACGCGGAAATTTGGTGATTCGATCGCCGTTTTGAACATCTCAAAGGGTACCCGAGCGTATATTTGGAGTAAAATGTCCCGGCCATGTGTCCCTGATGATGAAGAAGATTCTGATTGAGGCTGGTGTACCTCTAAAAACTCTGGTAGAGTATCCACGAGGAAGTGAAACACGTCGTCTCTCATTTGCTGAGCGTAGTGGCCGAAGATTGAGCTTTTTGATATATCAGGCGTGGTCATGCCATCTGGGGATGAGCCTATGGAGCCTATAAATTCCACCCAGCCACCGATGGTCTCCACTGATATCGATTGCCTGCATGCTTCATACGAGTACCTGCAAAGCTCCTCCATGCCGCCCAAAAGGCAGCCAGCAGCCAATACCGCTTTTGCATTTTGAGGCCGTATCAGGTTCAGGGATATCGCAGAGTATAAGTATCCTAGGGCTTCAAAGCGTGGGCCGTTACTATATTGCAAGTCCCTGTCAAGTCAGGGATCGCTTACCTATCGCGAAACCCTGGGTTGGTCCATAAGATCAGACTGAATCGAAAAAATCAGGTCGCAACGATTACATACTTCTTCAGTCACCTCTGGTTCATGATCTAGGTGAACATAGATTACCCTCTGGCCGTTGGGCTGTGGCTGTGAAGATGTCGACATAAGGTGGGCAAGGAAAGGGGAACGAGATAAGATGATGGCATGTAAGCGATACACATTTTGATGAACGTGCTATTTGGGTCCATGAAGATTAGACGCGATCATTTCAACGAGCCACTATATATGCAACGTACAAGGATAGTATCTGCATAATTCTGCGTTTAAACGTTGCTTATAAGACAAGACAATTATACTTTGATGTATAATAACGTACCCCTGTTTGAAACCCAGAATGATACAAGTGATTCACGATTTCTTCGTTGTGGTGATTTTGGTATTGTGGCCTAAGGCTAAAGTGTCAGCTCAGGACACGGTCCCATGATGTCCGATCCACAATCATGTTCAATGCGGTTCCAGAGGATGTGGGGCGAATGGACATCGCAGAAAGACTCACTGTGAGTAACCGTTAAGTGAATGCGCTTCCGAAGTCTGCGAGCCCCCATGGTTTACTTCTCCCCCTTCAACCCCACTCTCCGAGTTGTTGTGTGAGACGCCGTTTAAGTGGCTTGAGTATCCGTTCACCGAGCCTGAGGAGGATGGCAGGGAGCTCATGAGGACTGTAAAAGACTAAGAAAGGTGGAGTTTGGAAGAAGAAAAGTTTACTTGAAGACCAACATGTGACAGGTTGTTACTCATTGTCACATTACCTGAACAACTCTGGCCATGAGTACAGCAATGATCCTGGTCAGTCATCCTTTCGACACGTTTTTTGTTTCCGCCCAGGCCCAACGATTGGCGTAGATTTTGCACGGCTAACTGGCGTAGGATTTTTTTCCTCGCCCAAAGAGCAATTGAACATTCCCACCATCATTAACGACTAGGCATTAGACTGATTATTCAAATTCGGGACTCATAAATTTTATGGCGGAAAAGCACGTGTTGTTCGTAACTGACGTTATCTTTCAATAATTGGTATGTTTGGTTATCAAGACGACATGTGCGACCCAGTGAGTCCTGGCCAGCTCCCAAGTGGCCATATATAACACAGTGTGTTTGGGCCAAGCTTACAACTTTTGAACTTTATATCAAGCGCGGTAGCAGCGGTCCGAAACGGAGAAAGAAACATTCAAGTCCCTTCGATATACACAAATAACATGTCGTAAGGGAAGAGATAACGCAAACGATTGACACGACACGAGCGCATGACTGGCTATAACGGTCTTTCGCGACTAACATTACAATGGAGGGTGGTTAATCAAGAGAGTCTAGAACCAGCTAGTCCGGATCAACAAAAAGTGTGACGGCGTTCAGTGGGAACTCTACAAAAGGTCCGTTCAGTTGAGGAAGGCAATCTACTGACGGAACTCACGGTGGGTATCATAACATATGGAAATAACGATGGCACGAACGAATGTGTCATGGCATCGGTGTCGTTGCTTCAACTAAGCCTGTGAGGCTTTCTGGGATGGCTTCCTTCTTAGCACCAAGTCAGGGGATGATGTCTCCTGCCTGAATGGTACGAACGTGGGCCCAGTACTGGAAGGCTGGGAAGGTGGAGATGATATTGGTATTGGGCGTGGCTGCGGGGCTCTGACGTATGGGGAGCTCTGCGGGGAGCCGACGGGAAGCGATGGAGGCGACGACGGTGATGTAGATGCATTATTTAGGGAAGGGTAAGGTGTGGGTGGAAAACGGCCATAGCTTCTGGGTGCTGGGATGGCTATGGGTCCGTACTGAGATGGCATAGGTGGTTCGGGCATGAGACCTGAGCCGTTTGTGAAGGGATGTGTTGCGAATGGGTTAAATGAATCAAGGATGTTACCAGTCATGTTATGAATGAGATTGAGGGTAAGTGGGCAAGTTGGTTTGAAACAACGAGCTTACCATGCTACTATTTAAATGATCATAAAAACCCCCAAAAAAAACATATATCTAATGGACCGGATCTTCCGAAATCACCCCGCATTGCGGGATGTTGGTGTAGCGGAGGACCATGGAGAAAACATGTGTTACATGTGCCTTCCCCGCACCAAATTAGGCCTGGATCACGGATGGAAGATTGTCGGACGGGAAACACGTGCTGCAATTATAAGTTATGCATACGAGAGCAATCTCGAATATGTAATTAGATCCCACTCAGCTTGGGTCTCGAATCCAGTCGTATATACAGATAGAAAGCAAACAGGTCCAGCCGACACGACCCTCAGAGGTGCATCAGCTGATCAGGTTCACCACTCGGATGTCAGACCACACACATATTCAATGTGGGTACATGCATACGTACAATATCATTCGCTTGTCAACCAGAAAAATTATCTGCAGCTGCATCATTTGACATGAGATCAAGGCGCAAATGGCATATTAGAGCTTCACATACCTTTAGTATGTGAATCACTACTCCAGGTACGTAAACCTACAAGATAATTACTTGACTTGCACAACCCTTGCTTTACATGTTTACTTCGTGTTCGTCCCTAACAGAGGAGTAGACAGCCAAACACCTTCGTTAAGCAGATGCCTTTCGCTCCATCAAGTTCCCCAGTTGTCGCACGTGGACACCACACAGCCTCATCGTTGAACGAGGCACGCGACACACGCTTAGAACAAGTTCTGTAATAATTAGATGATCATTTCATATGTTCGACAGCAGACAAGCGGCACTCCCAAGCTGCCTCCTAATATCGTGGTAATCTACATCATGAGCTGGGTAACATGGTTAGATTTGTTTCAGTTTAATCGTATGACAACCCACTGTCTTCCACTTCTCCCCAGCGCTCGATCTGGCTAGAGATCTCCACAGTTGCCGCAAGTGCGGCTTGCTCTGCATTGAGGTGTCTTTTGACCAACGCTAGAGCAATGATAAATGATTTCGTAGTATATGTTGCGCGTTCCATTGCTGCGAACGTCCTTATGGAAGCCCAAACGGTTGCTCATATGGTCTGGTGCTTACCAGCTAATTCCCATTGGTCGAATTCGCTCATAACCTTTTCAAGGACCTCCTTAGTGGCATCGGGCTGCGAGCTGAATAGGAGTGACTCGGCCTTGTTTATTTCGACGTCGAACATCTTCCGTGACCAATCAAGTAGTGGATCCCAGTGTTCGGCTTGTAAGCGTTCAATTTGAGGTGTATGATCTTGATAGAAACTTAACAAGGCTTAAATAAACATCTTATGAAGCGTCAAGAGTCAAGCCATCTTACCAAACAGTATCCGAATCCAAGTACTTCAGCAAGGCTTTCTGAACCTCTTCGCGTGTCGTTTTGTCCGCCAAGCCGTCTATAGCTCTCGAAGCGATTGAAGTCTAGATTGTGTAAGTAAAAACCTGAATGCCTAGGGAGAACGAATACACACCGCTGGTAGTGCATGGGGTTTTATGACCGAGTCTTGGTGGTCCCACTCTGCAGCTATGAGTGAAGCCATTATAGACTTATTTTCGGGTAACGCTAACACCTTTCCGGAAGGTGTTTTTAAAGCACGACCGTCTAGAGTAATCGTTAATAGATTGCCACGTCTCTCTAATCCAACATCCTTCCAAAACCGTTTCATAGTTGCTTCCGCGCCTATAAGTAGGATTTTGTATCCAACATATTTGAAAATCACCAGTGAACATACGGTTGGTTTCTGACACTGGTGGACCATCTGCAGTTGCAGCAGTGGTATTCCATCTGGACTGTAACGTTCCCTTGTGGTTAAAAAATCCTGTAAGGGTCGCTGAAGTCCGGGGAGTGCGTGCAGACCATCCTAACCGTTGCAGGAACATTGTCTGAAGACGTGACACTGATGAAACGGCTCAAAAAGTCAATGGTATACCACGTGACGACTATTATGTTTCAACTTTCGCTGCTGCTTCGCGTCAGGGGCGCGTCTGCCATATACTTACCACAAATCGGCCAAGGCATAAGAGCTTGTCCATGTCGGAGAAGAGACCACTGAAACAGTCTCAGCCTGCCATATCCTCCTTTTTTCAGTCCCCCCAAAGGTCGACGTCAAGTAAACGGACGGGCTCACCCATCCATATCGACTTGACTAGCGACGGAGAACGTCCTTCGAAAAAGTTCAAACCTATCTCTCAACACTCGAATCAGGCCTCTCATGGGACTGTAGCGAATAAATGGCGTTTCACGCCCGTGTCTCCAGACAAACCAGTCGATTCCAACAGTCAAATTTCTGAGTCAGAACTAGCTGCCGCCAATGAGAGACACCGGGCATTCAAGAAGAAACTCCTACTTGGAACTACTCAATCTCACGGTAGGAAGCGTGAGCATGAATTAAAGTCCTCGTCAAACGAAGCCGAGGAAACCGAGAGCGCAAGCGAGGACTCAGACCAAGCCTTCAAAGAGTTAAGTTTCATGTTTTCTAACAAGGGGAAGGGTAAAAGCAAGGCCGCCGCAAGTGCTTCTTTAAGAAAGCAAAAGTCCTCTCCAGCAGTAGGTCCTGGGGGTCAAACATATACACCGCTCGAAAATCAGGTATTATGATAGTCGCTTTTCTTATGCAGAATCTCATTTGTACATGCGAAATTCAGGTCCTTCAGCTGAAAACAGAAAACCCTGGGACAGTGCTTATGGTTGAGGTTGGTTACAAATACAAATTCTTCGGGGAGGACGCGAAGGTGAGGCTTATGGTAACTCGATTGCATGATGGGATTGAAGAAGCTCAGGTCGCGGCCAAAGAGTTAGGGATGGTGGCATTCAATGCTCGCAACTTTCTGGTGGCCTCAATCCCCATTCACAGACGTGACGTGCACATGAAGAAGTGCGTAGGCATAAACTCCATAACGTACACTTCGTTGAGCCTATCACAGGCTCCTTTCAAGAGGTTATAGAGTTGGCATTGTCAATCAGATCGAGACCGCCGCACTTAAAAAAGTTGGCGAGAATCGAAATGCTCCCTTCATTAGGAAAGTTGTGCATCTATATACGGCTGCTACGTAAGTCACTCGATCTCGGATGGAATAATCTTAATTGCCTTGAAGTTACGTAGATGGCCTTGACTCTGTTGATGATGTGGAGCGGCACAGTCCGCCGCCTTTCCTGTGTCTGGTCGAAGAAAATAAAGCAGGGAACTCTGGTGATGTGTCGCTCGGAATGATCACAGTCTGCCCCAGCACGGGGGACGTGATATGGGATGATTTTGACGGTAAGTGGCTCAGGTCTGTTAGCATCAACATTACTTATTTTGGCTACAGATACCCTAATGCGAATTGAACTTGAGGTGGGTTGGGGATCTCCCAATGTTTGCCTTCCTGGAGCTAAATAATATGACTAGACGAGGCTTATCCATACTCGACCATCGGAACTATTACTGCCAAAAGAAGGCCTATCCGCTCCGACGGCGAAAATGTTGCAACATTTTACCGGGTCAGTTCCCTCCCCTCCTTTTCTCCCCTGATACCATGACTGGTTTTGTTTTTAGAGTCTCAGCCACCGGAGATAAGATCCGTACGGAATTTTTTGAAGGCATCATGTCATATGTGGACGCTTTCCAATACGTGTCAGATTTCTACACGGACAAAACTAGAGCGGTGGCGGCTTCAGAGAGTTTTAAGTCCGGTGAGAGTGTTACCCCTTTTTTCTACTTTCGTCAAGTTTAATGAACATATCACAGGGAGGCTTGTGGCAGAGGTGGCGGACTTTCCAAAGCGGGTGGTAGTTGCTCTTGCTCATGCTATCAAACACCTGTCGAACTTCAGTATTGCGGATGCATTTATGGAAACAAAGTTTTTTAGCAAGTTCACAACCAGAGCGCATATGCTCCTTGCCGGAAATACATTAACGAACTTGGAAATTTACCGTAACGAGACAGACCACGACACAAAGGGTTCCCTTCTGTGGGTACTTGATCGAACGAAAACGAAATTTGGCGCGAGGTTACTCCGAAGCTGGATTGGTCGGCCTTTGGTGGATAAGCGGTGACTAACAGTGCTACGGCTATGTTTCAAAACCCGTCCTCACACTACTATGTAGCATTCTACAAGACCGCGTTGACGCCGTGGAAGAGATTCTCGCTAGTTCCTCGGAAAAACTAGTAACACTGCGACAGATTTTACAAAGGCTCCCGGACCTTGCGAAGGGCCTGTGCAGAATCCAATATGGCCAGGTAAATATTCATTTCAAAGACTTTAGGCCGTCAATGGCGCTGAACTCCTCTATCTCAGTGCACCCCTCAAGAGTTGGCAGTACTACTTCCAGCGTTCAACAAGATTGCGGTGGCGTTTGACGCGGTTGCAGAACCGTCCGATGTTGGATTCCGGTCAACTCTCCTCAATGAGATTATCTTTTCGTTTCCGAGGCTCAAGGAACCGATGAAAAAGTCGTTAGGAGCCGTTTCGTTGAAACATGCCGCTGAAGGGAAAAAGGCTTTCATGTGGACGGATCCAGAACTATATCCAAAAATCGATGATGCAGAGATGGTATACTTTCCTATATCACAACTCATAATGCAGACCTGATACTTGCTTAAGGCCATTCAACATGTAGAAGTTGAACTTGATGACCAGCTCAAAGCTAGTGAGTTGTGTCATCTGTAGCTATAGTCTGTCTATCTGAATCTTATTATCAAAGTCAGGAAACTCTTAAAGATGCCATCTCTCAAATGGTCGACCATCGCAGCTGACGAAGTAAGCCGCACTTCGTACTCTGGAGACTAAAATTCATAGATGTTTGATCTGCATAGTACCTAATTGAGGTGAAAAAAAGCGAAAACAGGCCCATCCCTGATAACTGGCCACTTCACTCCAAGTAAGACAGTTGAACAATCGTTAGCGCACTGGCTGAAGGCTTTTGAGATAGGACGAAATTCTTTGCTCGTTATCAGCCGCCCATAGTCAAACGAACACTTGAAGAAAGAGCGCAATATCAAGAAACACTCCAGGTATTGAGGTCAAAACCTCCTCCGCTAAGCCTTCCTAACCTTGTTACAGGCCGAAGCTAACAAAGCCTATTCGTCTTTCCTTCGGGATATTGCCTTAAATTACTACAGCGAAATGCGAAATGCAGTCAACAAGTTAGCAGTCGCTGATTGTTTGTTGAGCCTTGCCTTGGTGGCACTTCAGGACAACTTTGTTCGTCCAACTTTCACCGACGATAACACACTGGAAATAGTGGATGGAAGACATCCCATGGTCGAGGCACTTCGATCAGATCCTTTTGTTCCTAACACTATCATGATGGGGAATGGGAAACCAAGGAGCAAAATCATTACAGGGCCCAATATGGGAGGGTCAGTGCTCCCAAAAATGACTGTGAATTTACCTAACGCACACGACTTTTTTTTCTCTTTTAGAAAAAGTTCCTGTGTCCGGATGGTTGCTCTCATTGCTATCATGGCACAGATCGGTAGCTACGTACCTGCTGCTTCTGTTACGCTAGGACTACTCGATTCGGTCCTCACTAGAATGGGTGGTACGTTTAAGACAGTCTGATGCGCCCAAACGAATTATAACATACTTCTCAACAGCTTCTGATGATCTAGCCAGAGGACGTTCTACATTTATGGTAGAGATGTCGGAAACGAGTGAGATACTGCATTCTGCATCTAAGAACAGCCTGGTGATACTGGATGAACTTGGACGGGGAACATCCACATTCGATGGCGTGAGTCTTGAGCTCCATTGAATACAATTCACTATTGTCTCTTACATTCTTGACCATGTAGATGGCTATTGCCGATGCTGTAATGCAGGAACTTCTTGAGACCACCAAGTGCAAAGCACTTTTCATCACGCATTATCCCCTTGTCGCTACGCACCTTGAGAATCGGTATCCCCTTGACGTTGAAAACATGCACATGGGTTATGAGAAGGATACCCGTATAGATGGCACCAGAGAGATTACCTTTCTGTATAGGTTGGCTCCTGGGATGGCTTCCGGTATGTTGGTTCCTGTCCACTCACTTCTATCGTGCATCATTCATCCTCCTCAGAATCATTTGGCATTGAATGTGGTCGTTTGGCTGGCCTCCCAGAAACACTTCTACAGACAGCGTCTGAATCTTCCTCCAAGTTACAGATTCATGTGAGGGACCGTGCACGGCGTAACAGGTCCGTCTTTTCGCCAATCCATTCAGAAGTGTTAAAATAATCTCGCAATAGACTCTTCAAATGCATCAAGTTAGTTGCTAAGTGCTTGGAGAGCAATGAACTTGGAATTGTCAACATAGGGGAATTACATGCGACTGCCAAGTCTATGTTTGATGTGAATGAGATATAGTTATTAACCTTACCAAACGGATTTTGGGGTGTAGTCGGATAAAACAAACTATTTTGATGTATTACGGACAGTCTACTCTAGCTCTTATCGCTTTTATCAATTCTCAGCCTTTTCCGTTGGCTCTTTTTCACTGTGGAAATAGCCTCCGCCTCCATGCCATCCTCCACTTTTCGTTTTGCGGTTATCTTTTTCGTGCCAGCAGAAGTGCCCTTCTTCGATTGCGCTGGGGGCGCATCTACCGATTCGAGAAGGCGGACGATTTGCTCGCACATCTTCTGAAGCCCTGGAGACTTTTTGAAGCGTTCTGATGCATCTAAGCGACCCGCAAGGGATTGCCAAGAATCTCTATGCCAAACTTGTGAAGTAGATGCACGGTCTACGCGTAGAGTGTGTCGAATTGCGACGAGTGTCAGCTTGAAGACATCTTTTAGCTGCGTTGGATTGAGATAGCTATCCTCATCGCATGATTTGATAGCTACTTCCAGCAGACCGGTTTGCAGGACGGCCATGAACTGCTTTATTTCCACGTTGTTACAGACGCCCTAAACCCCTTTATGGTTTAGTTCACCCACGAACAATCAAACGAACTACGTACCATGTTAGGTATCTGACTAATAAGAACCTCTAGAAGTTGGTAGGCCTGACACTGTCGGTAAGTGTTGACAGCCTTAGCCGACAAGTCGAGTAAATTATTGCGAAGAGTCCATCCACAACTGGGGAAACGTCGAATGAAGTCGAGGAAGAAACTAGTATGAAGACTCGAGTTTTTCCTCGTAAGGAAGTCCGCTAACGACTGCTGGTAAACTTCGAGGAGGGTTTGTTGTGAGTCCAACTGAAGCAAAATCTTTGACAGATAGATGCTACATTGACTGAAAATCGCCATCATGTCGGACGAGTGAGCTTTGCGAGCACGGGTATGGAGATCAGCAAGGAGAAGAAACGTAGAATCTGATTCAGCGCCGTCTGGAACTTCTTTGGATTTCGCAATTCGTGAACGTACGATGCCTTTGGCTTTATCTGATAGCTGACGTTCGTCAGGACCACTACTTGATATCAAGTCGATGAGGGGAGATATCAGGCGTAAAACAAGGCGGTTGGAGGGGTGCTTCTTAATGAAAGTATCCACAAGGTCAAGCACACGGTTTTTGAAATGAGTGGCTTCCCGTTGGGCATCAACACCTGAATAATCAATAAGCGAGGCGCAAAGTAACGGTCACTAAAAGGTGTACCCTTATTTGTGTTCTTGTCGTTAACCTGCGATCTGAAAACCTGGGCGAGCTGTTCGTCAACGGCCATCATTTGATCGTCATCCATTAGTTCTTCCTCGTTGTCTGACTCTCCGGTGGCGGCTTCAATACCGTTCACCCGAAGCGCCTCCTCAATCTTACTCCGAAGTTCCACGTCTTCCTCTTCGTCACTCTCGCCACCATCATCGGAATCAGCATCGGCTTCGCTTTCCTCACTTTCTTCACTCTCCTTGTCATTACCATCGTCCTCATCCTCAATACTACCCATCTCCTCGTCTTCATCATCTCTTAATTCGGCGGGATCGCGGTGCTCCAGTTGCTGTTATTATTTTAACATTTAACACCACCAAAAACAGCCAGATACCCATACCGAAATGATGAGATCGATAGTGGATTCCTTGACAGCACCAGAAAGCAGCCCAAAGACTTGATTCCCAACAGTACGAAGAAAAGCTGTCGATTTTTCGAGAAATCCAATGATAACGTCGACAAAGACGTCGACAGGTTCAAGCATAACGGTAGCATTGTCAGCAACAGTTGACTTCTTTTGCTTTTTCCCCTGCGGAAACATACGAGCAGCGCCATCTAAGCAGGCCTAAAGAGTGACAGGAAATATTATTCATTTGCCAACAATTAGGCCCGTTCCTACCTGTAAAGCTTCTGTGTCAACCTCATTCGTCTCATCTTCGCAATATTGTTGAAGCATGGTGGCTGATAGAAGTAACTCGATCCCCCTGGCTGCTTCTTGTTGTTCACCGACTATCTATGATCAGGAACGGATCAAACGAGGGGTCAGAAGTTAGCTTTTTTAAACATACGGTTCTTAGCCAGAGAGTCATATCCTGAGCCTTGGTGCATAAAGCCGAAACGTCGTCGTCGAGAGCGTTTTGCAAAACTACGTGCTTGCTGTCCTGCTCCAAGGTCCGAATACTTTGGAGCACCTTAGACGCCCAGAACTCTCCATCAGAGGAGACCGCTGCAATCTTCAATGATTTTTCTCCAAACTTGACAGTAGTTGTTTGCGAATTTAGGTCACCAATGCAATTCAGCAGACGGTTGCGACACGACTGGCGCAAATCATCAGACAGGATAGGGCTGGGCACCGAGTGCAACTGTACGATGGTGGGCTTAATATAGCAAGTAGCTATCGATATCAACGACGTACAGCGAGGAAGAGACTTTTGCGGGACTTTTTCTTTATCATGAATAGACCATGAACAACTAGCCAATCCAGGACTGATTGAACCCAGTCATCGCTTTTGGGAATGGTCCCACTGCGGATTAATGCACCAAGTTGCTCTATGATCCAAAACCGCCGAGTATTGATTGCTTGAGTATCCTCACTACATGGCGAAGTTGGTAAGCAGATTTAGGACTAGGCATAACCAACCCACATTGATTGGCCTGTTGTTGGTTTATTAAACTGCTCGAGTAGATAAGAAATGTAGTCCTTGATGCCGTCAGCATCTAGTGTTGTTAATATATTCTCTACGGTTTTGGTTTTGGTCAGTCTGTCAAACTGTTGGTTGCCATTCGCGCCGGTTAATTGAAGAATCAAGGCAAAACCCAGCTGCGGATTACTTTGAACAAAGATTTGAACGTCCATAGCCTGATTTTCAATGTCAGTCCAGTTATACCAAACTGATCTTTGAAAACCAGGTATACCGATTGTCTCGCTATTTTATGTAGATAGCGGTCTTGATGCGATAAATGATTTATCCAAGTACGCATGAAGTTTCTCGTGAAGAGCATAGGCATGGTGTCCTTTGTGACCCGTGGTAGAGCTTTTCGAAAGACTTGGAAACCCCAGTATTTCCGCTCAGCCGAAGCTGTTGAGGAAAATAGGGACTCTGAGAATGAGGCATGGGGTTGAGGTTATATCGATGTCTACACCCTAGATAACAAACCTACCATCAACAGCTATCCGGAAAAAGTCTTGGAAAGACGCTCGAGATGACTGAAAAGAGTTCGGCCCAGGTAAAAGCTGGTCAAGTATAATATCCCAAACGAAGTGTAGTTGGGGTTTCCAGTTTCCCGTTGTCGTCTTAGGCAGGTCTTTCGTTTCGTCCTCATCCGTGGACAATTCCTGTGTCCATTAGAGAAATGTAGAGTACCAACAATCGTAGCTGTAAAGTTACCTTCAGGATGCGTGCTATCTGCTGGAAGTTACTAGTATGAAGTATATCAGGATTCTTGAAAGAAGGCGGTAGTAGACGGCGCCAGTCTTGGTTTGGCTGCAAAGCTCGCAACTTAATTGCCAACGCAACCTTTTCGGGTGACCAGTGCTCATTTTCCACAAAAAGGAGTTGGAGCGTGACGTTGAAAGCCTCCATCTTCCATGTAACTTTGGATCCCGTCAACGCATCAATAGCTAATGCAATCGTCCACCAAGCACTCTCCTGCAACCAGGACTTTTTCTCTCCCAACGCAAGTAATTCTTTGATTGTCCGTTCATAACTTGACAGAGTAGAAACATCCGCAGCAGACGATGCAGAAGTGGCCAAGGACCCAGTTTTTACAAGAAGACCGGATTGAACGATGGCCGTCAGGCCAAATAGTCGAGCGAAAAGAACATCGCGTTCTTCTTGACCAGTCATAGAACCTTGAGTTCTCGTTCCATCCAAAAGAAGGACAAGAATCTGAGAGCACGTAACTGTCTCTATGCGTGATAGCAGCTATTCAGGAACTCATTAGATATTATGAGACAGATAGTTCTACAGTGAACATACCTCAGTCAGTGCAACCGCGAAACCCAGCCTACTGCTCTCCCTAGGGCTAGCTAGCCCGCGCACCAGCCTTCGGATGGAGTAGGAGACATCCTGAGCATTTAGCAGGTCCAGACCATCAGATTTTGCGGCATCATCTTTATCCTCTTGCTCGTCCGCCTCATCGTCAGATCCAGAGGTGGTACCGGAAACATTTTTAGAGATAAACTGCGATTGGAATTGTTCCAGAGCACCTATGAGTTTAACAGAGGCATCTAGCCGTTCCTTTTTTGATGCAGACGATAGATGCCAAAAAAGCGGCAGGGTAGTCGCCATTTTATGGCGGCTTGTACAGTAACTTTTTTTTTTTCATTACATTGATCAATTTGACTATTTGGCCTGCCTGCCAATACCAAACAAAGCGAAAGCGATCAACAATTGCTGGCGAATAATATCTTGTATATTTTTTCATATGGTGCTGGATCAAATACAATTTTTGAAATGAAATCTAGTGCCTATTCCTAAAAATTAGTGACATAAATCGAACAACTTGATTGAAATTTCTTTGAGATGGCATGCACCATTTGTCGTGTTGGCGTGACATGGCGCATCCTGTAGTGTTTGCCCACGATCATAGGTTTCTCATGCTCCGTCAGTAGATTGGTGGTATTGGTAGACGCTTCCTTATATTGCCCTGAGCGAGTATGAGCCGGATTCTATTCAGGCGAAAGTGGACGCCATGCACCAACTACCACTTCACCCTCATTTTGTAACGTTGACACAACACGATTTGTCCTTGGCGGCGTCTTCAGGAGATTCAAATTTACGGCTGAGGTTAAGCCAGGACGGCAAGGCATTCTTGTGTCACGCTCCTCCGTTTCGTTCACATCAAACGAGGGTCCAAATTCACCCGTATCGTAGAACGGCTCCAACCCAAGCATCGCTGTTCCATACGCTACCTCGTCCTCATCGTTTTCAGCATCTTCATTTGACGCCGGAGACTCCAAGAAGCGCGCGAGTGCATCTAGATCCACGCGGCTCTTTCGTTGATTCGCCTTTCCGTCCTCAAGACATTCTGCGTCGTCCTTATCTTTCGGTCTTGATCTTCTTTCCCTATGTTTCCTCTTTACGGCAGGTGTGACTTCATCATCCTCATCATTGTTATCCTCTTCCCAGATTCCTAATCCGACCAGCTTCGTATTCATTTCTTCAGCCTCTTCTGGTGTCCTTAACAGTCTCTCGAGCTCACCTTCGTCGAACAATTCGTCATCATCGATCTCTTCTTCAGTCCCGCGTGCGGCGGTTAGAAGCTGAAGACGCGTCGGAGGACCAGATGCAAGTAAAGTGTCGATTTTTGAAGTAGTAAGGATATAGGCGGGCAGAGAAGAGACCATGGTATATGGCATAGAACGAATCGGAAGTGTGTGGGTAGATTGTCGTCGAGTTGCAAGGTACATACCGTTCTGACATGGGGTATCATCTAAGGACTCGTTTTGTAGGGGATCGACACGCTGTTGAACCCATGGCGCTGTGATAGGCCCTGTATGCCCTGTATGATATTCATACTTTGGTAAAGGGGAGGACAGAGGATTGAGCAAAAAATGTGTAGCATCCCGGAGAGGTCGGTGAATGAGCTTCTGGCGTTTGGATGGTCGGGTAGCTAGTTCGGGTAGAGTACAAGATAGGGCACCGTCTGCATCATCATCATCATCCGTAGCGTCAAGCGTGAAGATAGGCTTTAGCTTCTTCCTCCAGATCTCCTCTTGGAACTGGAGGACATCGGCAACCCCCCGAGCAACAACCGACCGCTTGCTAATCTTTGCCCGTTCTCGACCCGTCTTGGACGTGCATCGCTCATATTTCCCCAGCCATGGAACCTGATCAACCCATGCCGCAATTTCGTCTTGTATGAGCTTGTAGCGAGCCATGACAACGCCACGACTGGTTCTGTGACAGCGAGCGCCAAGACACTCAGCCAATTCACCCAGATGCTTGAGAGGGGCCCTAGACTCGGCTTCTATAGCAAGGAGGAAAAGAGCAACGGCCGTGGGCGGACTCGGAAGTGAATTGATAGTGTGATCTGGTCCAAGGCGAGCCAGACATGTGGAAAGGGCAATTGCGGTGTTAGAGGCGGCACGAAGGGAAACTAATTTGAGCTGAGAAAGTAGCGGAGCGGACAGTTGAGTGGTGGGCTGAGCCTGAGATGGGTCACTTGTCAGCAGGGAAGAGAGGTAACTGAACAGGGATGGTATGTGAACACTAGGATCAACTGGGGTCAGGGAGATATCGAGCAGCAGGACAATGGTATTAAGGGTTCGCACAAGGGTGGGATATTGTTCGCTAAGTAAGTAGGCAATGTCATTTAGCGAATCCGGGCGGCGGTACTCGCGAAGAGCGATGGCTAGCGAGGCCCCGGCAACTAGTTTGGCCTTTCTTCCCCAACGAAATTTACCCGTCGTGATAGCCTGATTGAAGATAGTCGTCGCGCGTGGTGATAGACCGGGCGCATTTATTGATACACAGAGAGAATTGATGAATTGAGTCATGGCAAGCTGCATGAAGCCAGTCAAGATAAGGAACTTTGCTGTGATTATAGTTATGAGACGTACATGATTTCTTCTATTGTGCACTTCCTTTCCCTGACCTGCCAGGTCCCAATTGTTACCTGTACTTTTTAAAGTAGGATGTCCCGGAACATCCCAAAGATGGGCAGTTTCTGAGGCTGAACTGAGGAATGTTTGGTGGGTAAGCAGGGTCTGTGAGGGATCTGAGAGAGTACCACATTGCGTGCATATGGCAGACCCTGCATCGTCGTCCCATGCAGTCTCTGCGTCGCATTCTTTGCAGAGCTTTGACATGGCGAACAGTACGGAATCAGACCAAAGACCAAGGGACCAACAAATTTACTTAGGTGGAAGACGTACACGTGCCATCCACGTGCGATAAGGACCTCTGGAACCCACATCGACGCGCCACTTTATCTGGGGTCCCTTACTTCCTTTTCTGGTCTACCCCTAGAAGACTATATAACCTCGCCCACACCTCCATACTTTCTAATCTCATCCCACCATGGCACAGCACCACAAGTTTGAGTCTCTCTCTTCAGCCGCTGTTCGTCGCAGGCTTTCCTCCACTGTTCAAGCAAATAAACCCAATGTCACGTCTACATTTTCAAGCTTGACCGTCAGTCCATCCATCCATCGCGATTAGCCAGATCGCACTCTGTAGTAACTAATTCTTCCACTTCAGCCTATGTGGGCTGGAATAGCTGGCATCGTCATAAACAACAACACCAACTACGAAATCGCGATATCCATCCATGATTCCGTATACAATACTGATTTTACTTCCATCGTCATCCCTTATGCTCAGAACAAATCAGACGTCAACGCAAAGGCGATTCAGCAACAGGTCCTCGATAGCCTCCGTAAGTTCTCGACCGAACATCTTTGCAAGTTCCTCGGTGCTGGCGTTACTCTGTCCATCTTGAAGGAGGTAAAGCTTACTCGATCTCTTTCCCGGTCTTACTCATAGCCTCCGCTTTCAGGCACCAAATCTTTGTACACGGCTCTGGGCCGATATGGACATCGTTCCCATCGTTTTCAATATCAAGTCCTACCACACAGATTCCATCACCCGACCCAATGTTAAACATCGCATCTCTTCTACCACGGGCTCTTACGTACCCTCTGGAACGGAGACACCCACTGTCTTTGTCGAATCCGAACATATCGCCGCCGCATCTGATGCTTCTCTTAATACTGGTGTATCTGGACGCTTGCCCATCCCACGTACCGTTGACGAACAAGCTGATTCCGCTGCCCGCAAAGCCATCATGCACTTTGGCCCGGGGAATAATCCGCGCCTCAGCATTGGGCCCCGCAATCAGGTCATGGTCGATGCCGCGGGTAAGATTCACTTGATCGATGACATTGACGAGTACGTTAGGACCGTTGGACCTGGGTAAGTCGCTTCAATTTCTCTGAATACAGATCCTGACGCATACAAAACATGGTTAGCACATGGAACGCGGTAAGTAAACTCGCAGATGAGCTCCGCGAGAAAAAAGTCAAGATTGGCTTCTTTTCTTCTACCCCACAAGGAGGTAAATAGTCTTTTCAGTGTCTCTTTATGCCGATCACTCTTCTGTCTTCTCTGATCATGTCTCTTTTTCCCGACATGTGCACAGGTGGTGTTGCACTCGTGAGTGATCTCCTTCCTCATCCTCGACGCATCAGTCCAACTCATGAACATTTCGTCTGTTCCAGATGCGTCACGCGCTTATCAGGTTCCTGACAGCTTTGGATGTTGATGCGGCATGGTAAGTCATATGAATACCACTTCCGCGCGAAGCGCTGGTCCGTTCTTTCCAGGGTCTCCCCGCAGCCCCCTGTTCCCGCTTTACCCCCGTTTACCCCGCACAGCTCCCACGCTACCTTCTTTTTAATTATCGCATTCTCACGTATGTTATATGTTATTTGCTAACAACCTTGCTATAGGTATGTCCCAAATCCATCGCCAAGCGTCTTCCGTACAACGAAGAACAATCATAACATCCTTCAAGGCGTCGCACCCCCAGAACTACGTCTCACCCAAGAAGCGAAGGAAGGCTTCGATGCGTGGATCCTCAAGAACGGCTTACGCTGGACCGCAGAAGGTGGTCCACTTGCGCCTGGCGGCGTTGATATTGCGTTCATTGGTATGTGCCGCTACTCCTCGATTTTGTATCGTCTCGCTTCCTTGACAATATCTCATGCCCCAACTCTTGTCGTGATACGCTGTCTTTCGTGAGAGGAACCAGTCTAACAAGCTTCCTTAGACGACCCGCAGATGCCAGGTTTGATCCCGCTCATCAAGAAGGTTCGGCCAGAACTTCCAATCGTCTACCGCTCGCACATCGAGATTCGTAGTGATCTTGTACATGTCCCTGGGTCTCCGCAGGAGGAAGTCTGGAAGTATCTCTGGAACAATATTCAACTAGCAGATCTCTTTATTAGTATGCGCGGTCCCATATTTTCGTTACTTGAGTAGGTTTTTAACGCATCGGTTCCTGCAGGCCACCCGGTCAGCAAGTTCGTGCCCAGCGATGTTCCAATTGAGAAACTCGCACTTTTGGGCGCCGCTACCGACTGGTGTGTACTTGTTTACGTTTATCACTCCAACATATTCTGATTACGGCGGCAAGGCTGGACGGTCTTAATAAACATTTGGATCCCTGGTAAGTAGATTCGTGTCTCTACTCTCCATTATGGTGTAGCCTCGAAGTGCACGAGCGAAACATGAGGGTGCTATCAGTTCATTGGTCCAGAGTAGATGACTGTCTACCCCTCGACCTTGGATAACTTGCATTGGATGCCGTACGCGGGGGAAAAAGCTTCGTTCTTGCTGTTACCCAACTTCTCGTACCCCTCACGATCACACTACTCGTCGTTACCCTTTACCCCGGAAATGTGTTGCTAATTGACTTTATTTGGTAGGGATTCCCAATTTTATATGGGCGAGTTCAGGAACTTGTGCGCAAAGGAAAAGATGAACGATCTCAGTTGGCCTGTACGTGACTACATCATTCAAATCGCTCGCTTCGACCCTGCCAAAGGTGAATTCCTTTTCCTGGTTTCCGAGGTATGATAATCAATCTCCTTTTTTTTTTTAGGCATTCCAAACGTCATCGACTCCTATGCCAAGTTCCGACGTCTTCTTACCAAAAATACACCAAACCTGAGCATCGATGACCAGCCGCAGTTGTTGATCTGTGGCCACGGTGCCGTTGACGACCCTGATGCAAGCATCATCTACGATCAGGTTATGCAACTCATCAACTCGGATAAGTATGTCGAATTTGCAAAAGACATTGTGGTTATGAGGCTACCACCGAGTGATCAATGTATGTCTTTTTTTTTTTTCCGGACTTAAACGTATATCATCAATATTGACAACATCATGTAGTGCTCAACGCCTTGATGGCAAACGCTCGCATTGCGCTCCAGCTCTCGACTCGTGAGGGCTTTGAAGTCAAAGTCTCTGAGGCTGTACATGCTGGCATTCCCATCATCGCGTCTCAAACTGGTGGAATCCCTTTGCAAATTGAGCATGGCAAGTCCGGATACCTTACCGCGCCTGGTGACAACGACGCCGTTGCGCAGTACCTCTATGATCTGCATACCGACGAAGGGCTCCACCGTCGTATCAGTGAGTACGCTCGAACGCACGTCAGCGACGAAGTCGGCACCGTTGGTAATGCCGCCGCATGGTTATATCTCGCTGTCAAATACTCCCGTGGTGAAAAAATTCAGCCAAAGGGCGCGTGGTTGAATGATATGTTGAGAGAGGAAACCAACGAGCTGTATAAAGCTGATGAACCGAGGTTACCACGCGCTGGTCTGAATGTCCAGGGTAATTGAAAGGTCAAAGAGTGATGGGTGTTCAAAGGTCTGGCTTGTTTGACGTCTGATTGTTGTTGATCTCTTACAATGATTTCTTTTTTCATCTGTCTCTGTCAACACTGGGCCGATAATTTTTCTATAGATTTTCTTTCTTGTTCGTTTCGTTTGTTGTAGAATGGTCAAAATACAAGCTGTACCACCAGAAATGTGCTTTATAGAAAAGAATGGAATGTTGTTTTGTACTTTGTACTTGTACACGACATTAGTCATAAAGGAAGTAAAGGTTGATGGATGTGACCTATCAGAAATGGCATTGCCTTCACATTCATTTCCAACTGCTTTATCTTTTCTTTTTTTATAATAATAACATTCCTAATACAACTCCTTTATCTAGCACCCAACAACACAACTTGAATGGTCTCTATGGAAGTCGACCTCCATTCTCCCTCCTTCAAGGTCTTGCGCTCTCTTCCATCCTCGTCCAAAAGAGCGCGGTCACCAGAAAGCCCGACGGACCGTCCATCTGTACGCTCTGTTTATGCTTACCCTCTGTCAAATTCGTTTTGACGATAGAGCACTAACAGAAACGACTTTCACTCGCCATAAACCATCCAGGTGTTCAGTGGCAAATCAGGCACAGTCATCCTAGCCAGAACGCCACCCCTGCGAGTTCCGTCTGTAGTTCTCGGTTCCCCTCCGAGGATTGGGTGCATCAGACGGATGGCCTCACCATTGATAGTCCTGTTATGCCTGGGTCAATGATGTCCGAGCTCAAAGATGAAGATATGGTGCGTAGCGATTGTTCTCGCTCCCCAGGTCTTCCCCCCTATGGCTACCCTCCGTAGGCTTGTACTAACTCTTCGTATTTAGAACATGGACCCGGATGAACCATCCGCAGCAGTCATCCATAGGCCAGATCTGCCTCCAATCCAGACCACAGCATTGTTGACTCAACAACAGCAACAATTATATCAACACCGTTTCAGAAGCTCGGGTCGCTCACTTTCCACTGCCCATTCCGCCTCTGCTTCCCCGTCAGCGCCAGCCTCTGCGTTGATCGTGAGGGTTCTCCCGCCTACTCCTGCTACGCTGTTACCTCCTCCAACGCCGTACTTTCACGCCCCACCAACGAGGCCGTCAACGCCTGTGGTTGACGGTAGTGATGGCGTTACTGGGAGCAACAGTAGTGCGATGCTCCTATCCTCACCCGTTGCTTCATTTTCCTACACAGCGACGTCCCCTCGAAGACAGCGCTTCACGATGGGTCCCCGGGCAGATTGCCCCAAGTGTCAGCTTGGGGTGAAGGGTCATTCGGTGCATTACTGATGATGGATGACATTGATAAAGAGATTCAACTATTTTGTACAAGGACGTCGGTTCGAAAGGTACCATGGGCTTTATGGGCTTTTAGATATATTGCTTTAATTCTGCTTAGTATTTAGATGCGTAGTATATGCTGTAATAAGCCTGTAGAGAATAAAACATAGCATTTGTGTGAAAGCTCTTGTCTCATGCGACATCTTGAGGCTCTTATGACATATTGTTCCCCTCACGCGACGCGTGTCGCGGGTAGTGAGGCCCAGGCGTCGGGCCGCGTGTGAACGACTCTCTTTGGGAATAACAATGTCATCTGATTCCGCCTTTATGCTCCATCGACGACACAACGGAGCCTTCATGACTTGGCCACCTCGATGTATATAGGCTGCACAAGGCAAAAGGTTGCATCTTCGATCGACGTGCAGACTTGCGAAGCGAACGCCACAAATTATCGCGACCTGGTTTCTGCTACATGGCACTTGAATTAAAAGTAATATACGGGGGAATCAATACATTAGCCCGGGCGTTACGCTGTGGTATACTAGTCCTTGATTAGTCCTAATGGTAGCAGCACTACATGAAGCGCTCATTGGCATGATTGCAGAACGTAAAAAACAACAATCAGAGGTCCGTGCGTGATAAGTAAGAGGTGAAGGATCTATGTCCGTCTTTTATCTTCACCTCGCGAAATATCCCATCAATTTGTCTGTCGTCCGCGTGACAACGGCGTCGTCGACCTGGGTCCGATGTCAGACCGCGACAACTGCAACGGGGAAGCCGAGCGCGGTACTGAAAGATCATCCTCCCCTTGCTTCCACGTCTCCTCCAGAGGTATATCGGGTCTCTGTATGGTCCCCGCAAGTTCATAGTCTTCGTATGGCTGTCCTGGCACATGTTGATGATGGTGGTGCAGTGGTTGACCAGCTGGAACCCCGTGTCCGTTATTCGGGAAGGGGTTGGTGTAAACCCCGGCATGTGAAGAAGATGGTGGTGGCTGAAGGTGTGATTGTTGAAGAGGGAGGGCTGAGGTGTCCTGATGCCCAACAGAGCTGGAAGGTGTGTGGGTGTGGGTAGGTAGGACCTCGTCATCGTCACGCTTGATACGGGGAGAGTACGGGCGGTGTGAGAGCTCAGAGCCGAGATTGGGATAGTACTGCCGGTAGGTGAAGTAAGACACAACCGTTCCAAGAAGGGAGCCAACTAGGACATCGTGCCAGTGGTCTGTAAATTAGGTTTAGTAGAGATATCGAAGACGTCTTTGTGGTTCGACTAACGGCGGTAATCCATTGTACGAGAGATAGCCACGAGGGCGGCTGCCGAAAACGGAGAGATCGCGAGCCATGCTTTTCCCTGAAGATATCTGGTTAGGGCGTCGGATCAACAGGGTGGCAGTGTGGGCATGCGCTTACCGCGTGTCCTCGACGGTCGAAAAGATGTAACTTGCCTGCGAGATAAAAGGCCAAGAATCCTAGTCCAGCGAATGATACTTTGGCCAATGTAAGTTCATTAAAAAGTTATTGACAGCACCAAGAATACAATGGACTTACGACTTGAGTGACCAGAGGGGAAACTACGAAAGCCATCGCGGAGAATACCCGCATTAGTTTGAGTGCATACAGTCCACGACGTGAGTCCGAAGCTAGGATCGACTGTCCCAGTAGGTGGCTGGCAGCGGTCAATGACATCTACGAGAGCCGTAAGCATGTATAAGTTTCATCAAAGTACGAAAGCAATACCTGGTCGTGGACGACCAACGGTTATTTTTGTAAACTGTGTTACAGAGCCAGTGAGAGCAAGACCTAGGATTACTGTAATTCATACGATTAAGTTTACAGCGATCTGGTGGGTAATAAATATATGCTCACGGCCTAAAGTACCTAGAGAGAGGGATATAACATTAGAACTGGTAAAATCTGCATTTGTAAAAGGGCACTTACTGTTGTGCAGGTCCCACCAGGAACGGATCGTCAAAAAGTTGATGACAGGTTGGATCAATAACGGAGCAACAAAGCATATCAAATATAGTCCAGTGTTCTATATGTGGAGTGATTTGAGTTCTGACAGACCACGGAACGACAAGACTCGCACGCACCGGAACTCGTTCATGCACTGCGTAGCTTTTGACGTAGGTTAAGAAGCGTCATAAAGCAGACCTGAGAAAAGCTTACGGATGTCGTAATCTACCGGGGAGTTACTATGTGAGGTCTTGAAAGTGATAAAGTTGTTCAAGGTAACTTACGACGTATCTTCGACTGAGAAGACTCTCCTGTAGCCGTCTACTTTGTCGAGAGAGAAGAATAAGGCGCTAGAGCATGGCATTAGAATGCAGATTTTTTGATATAGAATTTGCATACGCCAGGACTATAGTAAGGATCCTAAAAGAAACGAGGTAAGAATACAAAAAGAGGTCGTGTGCCGTGACGACGAACCAGTCTGGCAGATATGACAGGATAAGCTTGCGACGGCGTGTGGATGAGACTGGAGCTCTTTGATGATTGGGATCGGCGCGTTTGAGGAAGAAAGATTTCATGTTTGTTATTCGTCGTGAGGAAGAGGGAAAGGGCCAAGACGGAGGATCTGGGAGTCGGGCGTAGGACATTCTTTATAAGCGAAGCGGGTTACTGACGTACAAGAGGAGTTTTTTAATTGATATTTTACGTAATAGCTTCTTTGTAAACTCCGACTGCGATCTTATCATCATCAAGCTGTGCCACGAACTGTGGACATGTCATTAGTAGAGTTCAAATGGTTGCCCGGTAAGTAATTATAAAAGATAATATAACTATCCAGTACTAAATGGCCGAGTGCAGAGCACAACGTACTTCTAGATAGAATAGCATCGACGGACGTCGTAGAGTACGTACTTGAACCCTGCAAGCAACCTTTTAACCAACATTGTACTCGTCAGCTCAGACTGGACTGTTCTTCGTAATGCTATAAAATACAAGATTAACAAGGTATGTCTTTGTAACGTGTTGCGGTGTAATTAACTACAAAATACATGCTTCTGTCATGTCAGAATACCGCTACTTTTCTTGCTGAAAAGTTTAAACCACCACCACCGCCAGCAACGTTCCAACCAATGGCACTAGGGTCAGACGGGCTAAAACTACCTCCATTTCCACCAAGGAGGGCCCAAAGAGCTCCCCACCAACACCCAGTTCCTGTCAGCTACATGACAAAAGATCAAGCTAATGAATTGAAAGAGGCTATTTTTACACTGCTTGACCAGTTTGACTCGTAAGTCTATACCCGCCAACCCTCCTACGTGCTTTACGTATATATGCAAACAGAAACCCTCCCTTCACGATTCAACGTGTCTGCGAATTGGTCATTCACCCAGAGCAACACTATTTGTCCGTTGGAAAGTATCTCCGCGCCGTAGAAAAGTCACTACTGGTCACTTCCACTTGGGACTCCTTCCCACCCCTCTCGGAAATCGACTCGGACCCTAACGGCCGAAGCGTGTTCTCTCTTGGTTCAACACGCCAGTCTGCCCCGACGACTCCTCTCTTCTCCCCGATTCCTTTTCTCCACGATGACGCCCGTCGTTCAAGATCACGTAGTCCCTCATCATCTCCGCTCCTTCTGTCTACTTCCGCTTCCGACAATATGGAACCGTTAGAGACAAGAGCACTTGGCCTTGTGGACGAGCTTGATGATCCAAGTCCTGGACACTTGAGCCAACACCCAACGGCTCTGACATCCGTTACGACTATAGGTGGTGACACTGGTGTTCGATCGTTGATGGGCGGGCTGGAACAAAGATTTGTAAAAAGCACAGATACTGGCGCTGCTGAGCAAAATGAATCCAGAAAGACAGCCGTCGTCAAGGACAAAGAGAAAAACAAGTCGTGATAATGAACATAGGGGTATAAATTGTTCCATACAAGAAATGCCGTTGTTATTGATAATATACTTTTGTGCACTAGAACATGGAAGAAACATCATGATATCGTTTGCTTGATCTTCTCCAGCATGACACTCATTCGGAGCTTCATGTTGGGTTGGCCCCTCCCAGTTTCACCCCACTGGCCACCTCTACCACCTCTACCCCTCCCACCACGGCCACGGCTTTCGATACCTGTTCTACGTCTCGCATCCGCTTTAAATGTATGCAATGAAGACCGCGAATATGCTTCACGAGTGAGTTCGCGAAGCGATGAACCAGGTGTATCTGCATCTGCATCTTCATCTTTATCTTGCTGATCGATTTTCCGTCTCTTCCTTGGCATCTGTTGTTCTGATGGATGCCGAACTGTGGCTTGGATCCTTTTCCGTATTGGCTCCTCGTTCCTCTCCGCCACCTCTTGCTCTTGCTCTTCAAGCGCACTGTGAGGGTTTTCCTGTTCTGAATCTGATGTCGACTCTGCCGCCTTTTCGTCTGAATTCCTCGTTGTCGGCACAGTAGATAGCTCTTCTTTACGTTTTTGAGCCTTCCATTTGGTCTTGATCTTCTTATTTTCAACCCATATCTGTTTTAGTTTCTTTGCTATGTATGCATGGTATTTTCATTAGTGTCAGGCTTGGCATGATGATGTATCGCCTTGCCTCTATTCAAGGGTAAATGGCGAAACATTGGCGGTTGCTTCCGCTTGGCCGTTGGTTCGGTCATGTAAGAAAGACGGACACGGACAACAGGAAAAAGCGGAAGAGGCGGTGTCGGTTGGTGGAGTGACTCGGAATTGCTTACATAATGGATTGATAAAGGTCAAATCGGTTTCCCGCCACTGACCTTTGTCAGTTCTTCCAGCCTCAGCCCCTCTCTCTCCCAACCCCCACTCAGTCCTTTTTTTTTCTTTTTGTACCTTCCTACTCATCGCATGAGCGTGCAGAACCTCACTACATTCGGTAATGCTACCCTCTTAAGCCCTTATCGATCCCACGTTTTCTGACTCGCCCCACATGGGCTCCAACAGACCCCTTTGCAGACGAGGGTGACCCTCTAGAAGATAACGCAGACGTTGGATCCCAGGTGGACTACATCCACATCCGCATTCAACAACGAAATGGCAGAAAGACTCTGACCACCTTGCAGGGTTTGCCGAAACGTGAGCATCCCTCCCCCCTTCTGCTTGAACAAGTTCCCCTTCTCAAATAATATACACAGAATATGACATGAAGAAGATTCTCAAAGCCTTTAAAAAGGTAATGTCCCCTTTGCCAGGTTCAACCCACTCGATCACTCACCGGATTTTTCATGTGGCAACTAAAGGAATTTGCTTGTAATGGCACCCTCGTTGATGATGAAAAAATGGGTCAAGTTATCCAGCTTCAAGGAGATCAACGAGCCAAGATTTTTGCATTCCTCATCGAAAATGGTATCGATAAGGCGATCATCAAAGTCCACGGGTTCTAGTGCCACCTACACTTTTATCCTTTACTCAGACCCCTTACGCTTTCGAATATGAGTTCTGTTCTAGTATTTCGTGGCTCTCGCTATGTTCTATACGTAAATATATTCACTTGCCTTTTGATTTTGTACGAAATGGGGACACTTTCCCAAATGTGGATCCAATTAGGTGGCGACGAAGTATACTGGTGTGCTTCTTTCTGCAAAGACATTCAGTCCCTCAACAGGTGATCATAATAACTGGGTGTTGTCTCTGTCGTCAACCTAGATAATTCGCTCCGATGATGACATAAATTGCGTGTCGCACGCTACTTAATTTTGTCCAGAGGCCTACGCAATTGCATTAGAAACAAGCTCTTTGGCAAAGGAAACTGCCAGTTACCTGTTAAAGCCACCACGCCTATGAAACTAACATTAGTGGGCGATAAAATGTATTAGTGGTATTCAAGCGTCCGCACCGATTCATGTACTGACGCCAAGTACGTTGTTTTTTGACAAGTGCGGACCCTTCTTGATTGCCTTCGACATGTTTACCCTGTGGGGAGAACGAGGACTCAGCAATGTGTTCAAAATGGACACTTGCGGCCCCCTTACTTTAGTAGTACCAAACCCATTCAAACCCATCATGGCCATCATAGCGGCATCGTCATCATTCTCTGCATCCATGGTTTCTCCTTCCTCGCTCATTTCATCTGGAGTGTCTGGATCAAGGTTAGGTAAAGGTCGTGGGTTTCCTTCTCCTAGTGGTACCAAAGCCAACACAATTGGAGTGAATGAGAATGAATGAGAGCGAGGAGAAACCAACTGACCCGTTGTTTTCCCGGAGGCTGTTGCTGCCAAAGGTTGAGAGGTGTGGCCGCGAGTATCGTCTTCACCCTGACGTTGTCGCCCACCGCCGCCATCCTTTGCGTCTTCTTTTCTCGTTGAACCTTTCCTGTCATACCTTCCGTCAAGGCCTCGGTCTTCATCTCTCCTCTTTCCACTTCGTTCATCCTTTCTGCTATCCCTATCTCTATCCCTATCGCGGTCGCGCCGGTCATCCTCTTTGTCCCTCCTGTACGGATCATGTCGTTCTGGTAGTCATAGAGTCGTTGAATTTGAAGTAGATATAGCAATTACCATTACTTACCACGACGGTCTCGATCACCACCTCCTTGTCGAGGACTACGCGATCGGCTTGACCTCCGGCGTCCTTCGTCATAATGGGCTCGGGACACGCCACCACCACGACCTCCTCGTGAGTGCCTGCTTCTGTCTCTATCCCTATCCCGGTCATCCTTCTCCCAACTGCGGTCGCGTCGACGATGCTCACGGGAAGACATGGTTGTTTGTTATGTACCCGGTCACAACGAGTTGTGACAAACAAAGTATATTATTTATTTCTTTTGACGAACTGTCCATATTCATGTCCCTCTCCTGTCTTGCGCGAGTGTGTTCGCGAGCAGGTAAAATATCGCATTATACGTCGGGAATCAGACTGCTTAGCGTGCAACAGCCGTCGAATGGTATGTTCCTTAACCGTCTCGGGGCACAAGTGCATATAGATATATATATTGATTCGTTTAGCAGCGCAGATATTACTTGTGGACGTTCCAGACCTCACTACACCAGGTGACATAAAAAGAGCCATTGCAGGCAAGCTACAGGGTGTTGAAAGAGGTTAAATGTCTCCGGCTCAACGCGTTTGTTTACACCTCACTAACGAGCGTACCTTTCTTCATAGTTGAGCTTGACTACCACCGATTCGAACCGACAGGGAGGGCCATCATCACCTTGACAAGGCCTGAGTTTCTACAAAATAATCTACGCGCTCTTGAACGGTTTACGATATTTGGATTACCCGTAAAAGTTAGGCCACGGAACACCCAGGAGCCCAAACTACCTAGGACAAGGGGCGCGCAAGGACGCGCCGAGGCTACTGCCCGGGGCGTTATCACAGGTACCGGACCCAAAGGCAACTTTCCCAACACCGAGAGGAACGTCGTCATTTGGGGCTTACCCGGGAAACTCACGCCCAAAGACTTGGAGACGACGCTCGGAGACTTTAAACTGGCCAGGTCACAGAACGGCCAGGCCACAATCATAAAATTACCACTGTGCGTTTTCCCGTCCAAGAGCCAATAGGAAATATTCAACGCTGTTATTTGAACGTATAGACCTGATAATCAGTTTTCAATGTTTTCGCGGTTTGTGATCACGATGGCCTCGGTGTCGGAAGCTCGCCGCTTGGTGCGCTCGACACACATGCGGAGGTGGCCATTCGGCGGAACGCAGCTAGTAAGAGCACAGGCTCTGTTTTAAAGCTTTTATGTAATCCAGGTCATAATAAAAGTAATAATATACAGCACAGTCTAAACAGACGAAAAGTAGTAGCTACATCCGCTCAGCATCAATGTCGTCGTCGAGACGTGTCCTATGACCCTGTGTTCCAAAAGCTAGTCAGCCAGTATGTCATTGAAGGAAAGAGGATGAACCAACCGCTCTTGCATTATCACCGTCATCCTCTGGCGACCTTCCTCTCTTTTTGCTTTCCACCACTGTCTCTGCCTCTTTCCAATCTCCTCCGCCCCCAGCCACAGCGCCAGGACCTTCCTGCGCATCATTGTACCGTTCCTCCGCTTCTCTCCTCCTCTCAATCTCAAGTTTTTGTGCTTGTGCACCCCAACCACCACGTCCAGGATCATAGTCTTGTCTATGCTCATCGCGCACTTGACCCCCACTTTTTCCTCGGCCAAACTGTCGTCCTTCTTTGTAACCCAGGTCCAGGTCACACCGGATTATGCGCTCATCGAGCTTGGTTCCGCTGACATACCGCATACTTGCGAGGGCCTCAGCATGGGTGTAGTATTCGACAAAGCAGAAACCACATGGCGTGCTACCAGTAAGAAAGATGATGGTTATAAACTGGTGCACCCAAAGTTCCCTTCTGCACAACTCACCGAGTATTGCGGTCCAAACCCATAATGATACGCTTTATACCGCCGCCATCATCTGGACTGGCACATTTTGAGAAAATTTCATATATTTGCTCTTCAGTGGTGTAGAAACTCAAGTTGCCAATCTATCCAATATTAAAGATAAAATAAACAAAAAAACCTGGGTTTCGGCTATGGGGGGAACCTACATAGAGTGTTGTTGACTTGGCGAGCAAATCATTCTGTCTCTGACGATCCACACGAGACTGGGAGTCTTTGTAGTTAGAGGGCTGATCTAATGGAGACACGACCTGCGCCATTTCCAACTCAATTTAACAAAGGAAGGGGGTTCAGTAAGGCAGAAGGCTCAGTGAACTGGTTAGAGTATCGTAAAAGTTCCCACGATGAGGTTATACCATATTGGGCAGCTACGCGTCGAGCCGCGTCAGCTCTTTCCACTCACTATAACGCTACCTTCAGTCGCTGGTCATATAACATGGATGAGATTGGCATTGAACTACAAAGAAATGTACAGCATACTGCTTACTCTTATCTGTCGAGTCTAATCACTAGCAGGAACCCACATTCGAGTCAGTCGTGAGCGAAAAGTCGGCGCTCTATCAGGAATTGCAGGAGGAGGACTTGTACTCAAAATATAAGAAACTAGCGAGACACCTGGAGATGCTTGAAATTCAGGAGGGCTACATCAAAGACGAACAGGCAAACCTCAAGCGTGAACTCATCCGCGCTCAAGAAGAAGTCAAACGTATACAGGCTGTACCCCTTGTTATTGGCCAATTTCTAGAACCAATAGACCAGAGTACTGCTATCGTAGGTTCGACCACTGGATCAAACTACGTTGTCCGTATACTCTCTACCCTCGACCGAGAACTCTTGAAGCCTTCTGCGTCGGTCGCTCTCCACCGTCATTCCAATGCACTAGTAGATATTCTTCCTCCTGAAGCCGACTCCTCTATTGCTATGCTTGGCAAGGAGGAAAAGCCGGATGTTACGTATCAGGATGTCGGAGGCATGGACTCTCAAAAGCAGGAAATTCGGGAGGCTGTCGAGCTGCCACTGACGCACTTTGACCTCTACAAAAAGATTGGAATTGACCCTCCACGGGGCGTCTTACTTTACGGTCCACCAGGTGCGCTGATCCCTTACTGCCTTGCAAATTTGTCTCACTGCGACATACAGGGACTGGTAAGACCATGTTGGTAAAAGCGGTTGCATACCACACAACGGCTGCCTTCATCCGAGTCGTTGGTAGTGAGTTTGTGCAAAAATATCTGGGTGAAGGCCCTCGGATGGTCCGCGACGTCTTCAGACTTGCTCGAGAAAACGCTCCTGCCATCATCTTCATCGACGAGATTGACGCTATCGCAACAAAACGTTTCGATGCACAAACTGGCGCTGACCGTGAAGTGCAACGTATTTTACTAGAACTTCTGAACCAGATGGACGGTTTTGACCAAGGGAGCAACGTTAAGGTGAACAACGCTATAACTCCCTTGAATACACGTTTCTTATCATATCGTGATACATAGGTTATAATGGCCACAAATCGTGCAGATACTCTCGATCCAGCACTACTTCGACCCGGTCGTCTTGACCGTAAAATAGAATTCCCCAGACCGTCACGCCGAGAAAAAAGACTCATTTTCCAGACAGTCACAAGTAAAATGAACCTTGGCCCAGACGTGGACTTAGAAGATTGTGAGTGAAGCACCGTTTCATCTCATTCCAACTTACACCTTTTATCCAGATGTCTCCCGACCAGACCCCCTATCATCAGCAGATATTGCGTCTATTGTTCAAGCAGCCGGCCTCCAAGGTAAATTTATAACTATCTGGGAACGTCTATTTTACCTAACTTGAAAATCCTCTACAAAGCTGTACGCAAAAATCGCTATGTGATTCTTCCAATCGATTTCGAGGAAGCGTGGAAAGTAAGTTGTTTGGCCTTGTGTACACTCATCGCATATAAGAATCCATCAATTCAACTTAATTTTTTCTTTCTCTCTTTTCCCCCCATTAGCAAACAGTCAAGAGGTCAGACGATACCCACGAGTTCTGTAAGCTATGTCATATCTTCATGTGTAATTTCTACTTACCACCTCCCACTTCCAGACAGGTAACCTGGATTGTTGTACCTGTACGTCAATACCCTTCCTATATTTTTCACTCGTATGCTTATGGATACTTTGTGCCCAGATTCCTTTACATGTCGTACCATCCAGCAATCTATCATTTTTCATTATTACAAGTTCGAGCGCCACCCCTGAAGCTCGTCTTCACTTTAATGGCTTTCCGCCCATTGAACGGATTGTCATTCATTGTTCCGAGCAAGACAAACATCCTATCTATTCATTCGTGCATCCCCCGTTATTCATTGGAAGGTTGCTGTGAATTTTATGGGAGACAAATATTGTTCATAATCGTGCTGATTTTTGTCTTTATAATGCAATTTATCATTTTTTCAAGAGTTTAGAGACATCCATTTCATCATCGCATATTTCACAGCTCTCCAACACTCTGGGCGGCGTTTAACAACCCACACGCACGTCCTCATTTTATGGGAGCGATAGAACCATCTACTCTTACAAGATGTAGTCACCTACCATATCTCCAGCCTTATACACTGGTAAAAGAAATGAAGGTATGAGAGGATACATTACATGCAATTACTATGTATGTTTCGATGTATCTGTGCCCCAATTCTATCTTTTTTTCCCCGACTGTATTGCCGAATAGCTGGTCATTTTTTTGTGGGCTGGCCCAGCTGGCTGGCATGTTCTGTAGCCACTTGAATCGCACGAGCAATTGTCGAACGAACCCTCCCATCTTCCATAGCCAACAACCCAGCAATTGTACAACCACCGGGCGCTATTGAGTTGTTAAATACATAGCCTCCACGATGAGACCTTTTAAGCCTTACTTGTTACTGCGTCCTTGAGCTGGGCAGGATGAGTACCTCCCTGGAGCACCATTCGCGCAGCACCTTGCAGAGCTTCACGACCAGTGAGTAAACAAAGGCCTAGAGCATGGTATATAGCTTACTTTGAGCAGCCAGCTCCAGTGCTTCTGCCCTAGGGAGCCCCATCATGACACCTCCATCCGCCATGGCTTCCATAAATATGCACGCAAAAGCTGGGCCAGACCCCGAGAGCGCAGTACATGCATCAAAGTGCTTTTCGTCAAGAAACCGGCAGCGGCCAATCGAAGAGAAGATTTTTAGGATGATCGCCCGGTTTTTCTCAGCATCTTGGGACGGTGGGAGAGTAGATACGACTGTCATGCCTTCGCGAATCTTACTATACAGGTGAAATATATATCAGAACGAGGGCTAGCGAGTACGCACTTTGGAAGGGGTGTTGGGCATTGCGCGCATGACCGTAGTCGTTGGTGCTACCCAGTCTGAGAGCTGGCGCATCCTAACACCAGCCAGGATACTGATGAGGAGCTTCCCTTCGAGGGCTTCCCTCATACCTGGTTCATTCAGGATCATGTGTGCAATTTGGGGTTTACAACTAGAGAAATTGTTAACAATCTTCCGACAAATACAACCGATAAGAGGGAGCTAACCAGAGCAGGATAACATCAGCTTGGTGAACTGACTCGACATTGTTCCCTACAGCAATCTCGATGCTGGACCCAAGAGCTCCTAAGGCGTCAAAAATGTGACGCAGTTTGAATGCACTCTCCTGACGGCTCACGCAAGCGATGTATCGCGATGGCGCGGTCTCATCAGGGGGACCTGTAGGCGTCAAGGTTCCAGGAGTATGGGACTCCCATTTCTCTACTTCGACACCATTTGCCATCCTGGAAGTGGTGTCGAGACTGTCAACAACGCCAGAAAGAACGGCGATGCCCATAGTACCACATCCTGCAAGTATTGTAATCAGCAAGGATTAACTGGGAGGGATATAATTTGGGACCTAGCACGCAAAGTGTGTATCCCATTGCTTTTATGAAGTTGGTAGTGAAGGAAAAGTTCTTCTAGTTGTTTTTTTTTCACATCGTGACTCGGTTTAGTGAAGGAAACATTAAAACGTCAGGGATGCAATAAAAATCTACCAGCATCAGATAATCTTATCAGCAAATGCTCGCATTTGTTACAGTGGGGTCGACGCGGTTCGACTCTCTAGTACAGTCTGTACTTTCACCGCCAGTCCTTTCGAGTCTGCATCTCAGAGGATACACTAAAGTTGTCATTCAATGTGGAAACTCCAACTTTGAGCTGGCGTCTTCCATCAATGGGGCGGAAAGTCTGGTTGTAGAACGGCAAGGCATAGCTATCGAGCTCTGGAAGTTCAAGCCTTCATTGAAAGACGAGTATGAAAGTGCCGATCTAGTGATCAGTCATGCAGGTATGCGATATACCTTCGTGTACGTTACGATGCACAGACAAGGGTGTAATCAGGCGCTGGTACTATCCTCGACGTGTTGCAATTCGGCAAGCCACTACTTGTGGTGGTCAACTCAACCCTGCTGGATAATCACCAGCAAGAGTTAGCCTCTGCGATGGCTGACCTTGGGTATCTACAGTATTCGAGCATTCCGTGAGCTATTTCTGATTATATCTCATACCTATATAACAGGCATTTACTACGCAGCGATCTCCCGAAGACTATTGATGATTTTAAGCCATCATCACTAACAGCATTTTTCCCGTCTGACGGAGGCCAATTTGCCAAACTACTGGACGAACATATGGGATACTTCTGATGAGATGTATAATTCGCTTGTATCTACTGACTGTCAGAGGTCTACTTCCGACTTCTATGATTGCTTGAGCATTGTTTCCTTGCAGCCATAGTGTACAGTCTTTTTTTTTTCTTCAGAGGACATAAACGAGGTCTAAATCTATACACCCATATACTGAGGGTGAACTGCCTACTTACCCCGAGAAGAAAAAAACAAACATCTTTATTTACCCCACTGAGATATCTTGGTGCAAGCTTGACACCTTCTCCTAATGCTCATTACAACGGATTCTGCGTAGATTTGTATACTAGTGACTATGGCACCCAAGGCCGTTGTTCCAATCGTCGTTGAAGGAGATCCCCAGGCTTATGAAGATAAGAATGTGCACCTAGTCTATGATCGGATTGCCCCACATTTTTCCTCGACCCGTTACAAAGTAAGTAACTGTTAGCCAAGGGTGAAATTACTCGTTAATATTAAGAACAGCCATGGCCAGTCATCAGTGCCTTCATGTCAAGTATTGCTACAGGATGGATAGGACTCGATGCCGGAACAGGCAACGGAAAATACCTCCCCCTTCCTTTGAATCGTCCAAACGACATCTTCACGATCGGCCTTGATAGAAGCCTAAATTTGTTGCGAATTGCACAATATGCAGGAGAAATGGGTGTTAAGAGGGAGGTTGTATGGGGTGATGTTTTAGGAGAGGGTTGGAGAAAAGGCATATTTGTGCAGTCCCACATTCTCCGTCCCAGTCTACATAGATTGATCTAATCCCAGGACTACGCAATCTCAATTGCAACTATTCATCATCTTTCTACACACGAACGGAGGCTGAAAGCCGTCAAGGTGTGTGACATCTTATATACCGCTTCAGGTTATGTTGCTAACACGCCGCTGCTAGACACTAATCGAGTCTGTATCTCCGAGACATGGGCGAATACTCATATACGTCTGGGCAATCGAGCAAGACGAGCTATCAAAGCGCAAGATTCCACAAGAGGGTGACAGACCGCCACACGAAGGTAAAGACGTTGTGGTTCCTTGGGTTCTCTCCAGACAAACTGGACCAGCAATGAGAGCAAGCAAAGCACCAGAGGAGCAAAAGATTTTCAACAGATACTACCATATGTTTGCAAAGGGCGAGTTATCTGGACTGGTACATGACGCAATCAGGGAACTGGACATGTGTGTTGGCCCACTGCCAGTTGCTGCGTCAGACGATATGCGTTCAAGGGGGGTGGAGATTGTCGAAGATGGATGGGAACGATCTAATTACTATATTGAACTTGGACGTTGGCAGGTTGAAGAATAGCATCATTTATGTGGTCTGAGCAAGCTAGTGCATGAGGTTAGGTATGCAGATTTTTGTGGGGTAAAGGTAGGGGTGTAAAGACAAGGAAAGAAAAGGGAGACTGAGAAGATTACTCGCTTGCTGCCATTACTAGAGGGAACTTTAGAAGGCTTTGCGAAAGTCAACTCCTTTCAAGACTCACTAGCGTTAATCAAATCCCCGCCACTTTCTTTCAGTACTCTTACTGCTTTCGCACGAGAGCAGCCGACCTAAACGCGTTGTCAATGTGAATTTATTTCGTGATGAAACAGAGCGACGTACCTGGGCCATGACTAAATCGATGTCTTTAGGGTCGACACCGGTTTCGTCGACTGGACCATCGTCTTCAGGTGCCTCAAGTTCAGGTATCTTTTCTTCATTATCTCCATCGCCACCAGCTCCGGACTCCTCAAGTGCTGTTGCACCACCACCACCGGATGCTAACTGTTGAGCAGCAGACATCTGCTGGGAGTTCGTATCCTCGGTCTTCAAATAGAATATATGAATCCTCCTAGCTCAGTCTATACATGCAGCTTTGTTTCTCACCTTTGCTTCGCCAAAAACGATATAACAGTCGCTGTTTTGTGACTTGTAGACGTCGGGTGAGGCAACGACATGGAGAACCTAAAAGACAATAGAAAATAAGTCTACGTGTAAATTCGCCTCTTTGAATCACGAACGTTCTTAGGTCTCCTCAAGGTGACACGAGTAATGCCGGGGACTTTCTTCAAGCCCAGACTGAGAAGAGCCTTTCTTGCTTTCCTTTCTGAGCGCGACTGGATTTTTTCGAGAGCGGCGGCGGAAGTTGGATCTTCCTCTTGTTCAGGATCATTTGGGTCCAGTTCTTGTTCGTGGTCAGACTGGTCAGATGGGACTTCTTCAATATGAGCAGTGGTGGACATCTGAACGAGAACGAGAACGCGTCAGTACATCCAAGACTGAGTTGTGCCATCCAGCGCAATCCAGGCGTGTGATAGACTGTTTTATCGTCCAGATGACGCTAGATAGGGCTGACAGGGTTGTACACACCTCGGGCTATGTGATTTTCGAAATAGCGAGCTCAACGCCCGACGTGGTGACGAGGTGTTTCTCCTGGAGCTTATTTGAAATTGTTTGTTACTGACCTTTGAATCAAACACTTAGCCGTTGTTTACATTCGCGTTGAGCACCAAAGAGGAATTAATTATTACATCGGATGCAGAATCCCAATCTGCCTCGCCAAATCCGCTCGGTACTTGAGGGATCCTCCGATGCTGTTTCCTTACATGAATTGCTTGTGCTGATTGACGACTTCGTGCTCGAATGTACCTCATCTTCAGAACCTGAATTGCTTCTTGTCCAATTAGAGGAAGACCTACACAAAATTCACCATGAAACCGTTGACCATTCATCACTAAACCAGACAGAGGTGTTCCTTGCGGTACTTTTTCATCTTAGCCCCATCTTGCCGCCTACGACCATCATATCCTGGTTTGACATCGTGCTGAGACCAGCGCTTCGCGAACCAAAGCTTCCTACATCGTCCGTCAAGTGTGCGAAAGAGCTCATAATACAAGCTCTACAGAAAAAGGAAGACGTTTACGTGGAGAGACTAAAAGAATTTCTATGCCGGCTCCTGGACTTGTACCTTTTGGATGCTTTCAATGAAGGATCCGGAGACGATATTCTGGAATGGGCTGAATTAGATGAAGAACAACGGAATAAAAGGTCCCATTGGAAATGGAATTTAGAAGACATTCTATTGAAGTTTGGTGCAAAATCGCCGGAAGTGAGACAGACGTGATTGGGATGTTCCAATACTTCTACTGACGCGACATAGGACCTAATGACAGAAATTTACAACCACTTCGAAAACCCTACCCTCCGGCTTCAGCTCTTCATGTTACTAGATCATTATATCACCCAGTCTTCCTCCCTGGATTTGTTCGGGATCTTGGCAAACCATCCACTCATGACTAGTATCATCCACTCTCTGCTGCTTGATACTTCCTCAACTGCATGCACAGCGGGCCTCACCTTAATGGTAAAATTACTCCCCGGGCTTGCCGTAAACACTCGCCTTACTCTGAGATCTTTGCTTCCGAAACTGCTTGCCATTCTTGCGCGGATCATGTCTTGGAAGGAGCGACCTCCTCCGAGCGGTCCTGAAGAGCCCTCCGATCCAGTGTTTGAGCGGGAGCTAGACAACGAAGCGAACCGGCAAATTCCTATCCACCCTGATCTCAAATGGGAAAGGCTACAACAGACATTCCAAGCGACGACCTCACACCCGCCTTCCCCGCGCCTATATTTTACTATCTTGTATTACCTGTACCCTTCTAATGTGCTCCAATTTTTAAGTGCCCCAGCGCTATATCTTATGAATACCTCTACCAGCAGTCCCTACGCCTTGCAATGGGACAACGTCCTTGCCAAGGACGAAATTCGACGGAGAAGCGAGGTAAGGGTGCCTTATCAATATCTGCTGATGATGCTCACAACTGGTGCAGCGTATTTTACGAGAACACGTTTGCCACCCCCTCCTCATATGGCGTGATGCAGCTGCTGAGCTGTCTGAACACGAATTTTGGATACGTTACAATATTCCAAGGATCACTAGCGAGGCAGGCATGCTTGATGTTCGCAATAGTGCTCTTGGCATCCGTTCTCATGAGCAAGCTCTGCAAGATGAGAGTGATAATGAAAGTACCCTGGGCGGCGAAGATAACGTTCCGGCGCGACTCATTCACCCAATCGACATATCAACCGAGAAAGTTGTCATTTCTTTACAAGATATGATCAACGTAACGCTAGCGCTCAACTCCCATCTAGAAGTAGAGATTGTACAGCCAGAGGCTCAGTGGCCATCTACCCTATTTGGTACTCCCTTCCCCAGGTCTTCGGAGCTGACCCCATCGCCCTCTGGCGCGGAAGAAACTCCTTCAGAATTTGTCACAGTGATATCTGGGCTGCAACAGGAGCTATTGCTCTTACGAAATGAACTCAACTTTGAGCGCTATCTATCCAGGGAAAATATCAAGCACATAGGGCGACTTTATCAGGATCGCATCTTGGCAAAGAGCGCGGAGGTTGAAAGGCAGGGACTTGTAAGTCTTTTTGCCTGCCTTACTGTTCATGCTTTCAATACCATTGGATAGTACAACAAACTTCGTAACTATAGGGCACAAGTTGTTGCTCTAGAGGCGGAACTGCAGGAACACAAACAGCAAGCTTCGTCGGCAAAAAACAAATATGCTGATTGGAACAGCGAGCTTCAAAAGAAGCTCAAAGAGTTCAGAGAAGAAAAAAAGGCATGGCTTTCTGAAGCTGCATATCTTCGCACGGCAGAAAAAGAGGCTCAAGTATGTCCCTTCATCCTAACATAGCCTAGCTGGGTCAGCTGATATCAAAAAGTCGCTTTTCGAAGCACAAAAAGGGCTGTTAGCGGAAGCAAACAGGGAGGTATTCGAGCTGCGAACTCAGAAGAAGGAAACACAGCATAAAATCGATCGTCTGAGAGACTATGAGCGGCAAATCGAGCAATTCATCAAGCTGCAAGGACTTTGGTAAGCACTTCCTTTTTAGTTCAGTCGAAAGCTACGACTGACTAGGCACTGTAAAAGGGATGATGATTTTGCCAAATTCAATCAGAGGGGTGAGGAGATCGAGTTGATGCGAAATCAGTATCACCAAATGAAAATTCGGCTCAAGAGCTATGAAGAGATACAAGCTGAGATGGAGGAGACCGCACGGTTTGCCTTTCTGCTTTTAGTGGTGGATTATGCTGAGACTGGATCCTAGGGCACAACTTCGCCGTATACGAACACTAGAGGCCCAACTCGCGCAAGCGAATCAAAGTGTTCAGCAAACGCATAGAAAAGGACACCCTCTCGAATATGAGCTCTCCATTCTTGTCGCGGAGAAGGTCTCCCTCCAAAATAGTAACAAGCGACTGAAAGAAGAGAATAACGAACTAAAGGACGAGTTGGAAGGAATGGGGGCCATGATAGAAGTACTGAAATCCCAGCACAGTGGCAAAAGGGGTCTAATTTCTGAACCTCGAGCCAGTCCAGTGCAGTTTACATGATACCACATAGCCTGGCCAGGCCATCTTCCAAAACGTTTCACGTCACACCATTACCCCATGTATCTGTGACCTTGTGGATTCCATCCTTCACGCACCTATAGATACGACTTTGCGATGTTTGAAAGGTTATCTCTTTCCTTCAGCGTATGCTCTACAGTTGTCACCGGCCACGCCTACATCATCGATGCGAGAAAATGCATTGGTTGACAGACTCGATGATAGGAACAAGAGAATATGGGGTAGTCCGTGAGCAGCATCACCAAAACAAATACATGTATCATGGTCAGGGATCGTGAGAAGAATATAGATACATTAGTCGCCAGCGCCCCCGTTGGCCGGAGGAGCTTTTTTCGACAGCACAAAGTTGTCGAGCAAGGTGGGCCATGCCTATAGAGTAGTAATCGATAAGCAGAATCACAAGGGGTTCAGTAAAAAACCCTACCTCCTCGATTTCGTAGTCGCTTAGATTAGGATTCACGGTTTCGCAGAATTCCAACATCTGAAAATGATGTAACATATGAAACATTTTTAGAGCTAGGGTTGTGAACATACCATACCCCAAAGGTCCTTATTAGCTGCTTTATATGTCGTTAAGTTGTCCTATATGTGTGGTTCAAGGCTAAGCGATGAAGCGGGACAAAGACACTACATACGGCTATGAATCCAAGAACATCAACCATTAGGGGGTATTTAGGCACAAGAAGAACCGACCACAAGGCCGTCGCGACCTAAAGTAAAAGATGAGTCGGGTAGATTGACCATGAGCGTCCGTGGGGACACACCTCCATATCGATATTCTTTGACTGTCTGTTGGTATGAAGATTATTCAAACGTCAGAGTAGGCGACATACATATTTTAACTCACTCCGGCTTCACTAGCAGGAAGCAAAAGCTATAGAGCTTGTGGAAAGAACCCTTCGCATCCGCACAACATTTCCGATATTCACTCATATCATATGCCTCTTTCTTCGCCCTCTTGTCCAAAGACACGTTGTTATAAATCAATACGCTCTCTAGGTCGCGCATCGCAAGGGACAGTGCGTGCAGGTTTGAAATTCTATTCCACTCTAAACGTATTGCACAAAACGAAGCCTAGAGTTGTTTAACGTACCTCAGCGATTCTGTTCCCGTCTGCCATTCCCGTTCGGTTATTTTCATCATCTCTTTCGTTCTAAACTGCCATGCAAGAACGAGGGGTAACGGCCCGTCAAGTGGAATATCTGCGTCTGCACATAGCCTCTGGAAGCCTTCGGGGCCGATAATCGTCGGGTCATCACTCTCTGCATAGGATTTGAAGAGAAGTTGGGCGCGTGCGGGGGTGTATGGTTCGTTTCCACCTGAGAGTGAAGGGGGGTGAGCTCCTTTTGCGGAAGTCGAGACGGGGATGGACTCGTTGATGGTAGTTGGTGTAGCAATCTACGAACAGATGAGTATTAAATCTACTGTTTTGACAAAGACTTACCTCAGGAACGTTCTTGTTGCGCGCTGTTACATCGTCATCGCTGTATACATGTTTTACGTTGTGAGAAGAGCAACACAAGAACGATGATAGGTGCATTGGGGTTGCATCCAAGAGCCGATGAGCGGCGTCTTTGGAGCAGTAGCGTCACGAGAGGGAGAGGGTCAAAAGGAAACTCACGATTGGATTGCACCGCTTTCCTAATTGCCCTGAGATCAGCTCGGCCACGCGTCAGTCAGGGCCAAAGGATTGCTTACATCAGCAACCCTTTTTAAAAACGAAAAGGGGGGGAGGCATAAAAAAAAATATGGAAATGGCGTATAGAACTCAGATAACCAATGTCTTAATCAACTTGGCGGACTCACTTCAAAGAGGATTTTGGTACACGTTTTGTAGTGGTTTGCTTTGTAGTTTTCGGTGCTGAGGCAGCTTTGGTGTTAGCTGCCTTTGTTGCCCTAGTCTTTTTAACTGGAGGGGTTTTTATCTCCTACACGATTACAAAAATAAGAATCAGAACAGTAAGGAAGTCAGCAAAGTTGTGGTTATGATAACACATGTGAGGCGCACCGTCGATTCATCTGTTGGATCCGCCACTAAGGCCAACTTGCTACTAGACGTATTTGAGTTGTTGAGGTTCGAAAGACGACCAGAACTACGAGTTGTTCTCATCGACGTGGCGTTTGTAGGAGCAGGATCTTCCGTATGTTTGCGCTGGTAGTCGGCTATGTGAGATGACCAGATGAGTAAGACTATATACGCACTTTGGGTGGCATTTTTTAATAATTGAACAGGAGTATGTATGGAAATGAGGATGCAGGCAAGTGCTCGAGGGCGTCACGGTGGTCTTTCGAGAGATCCGACGCGACTTTAGGCTTTTACTTTACCTCCCTGTGCGCGTGACCTAAGCTGTCACGCACAAACCTTTTACTTACCACGACTCCAAGCGATGCCAGGAGAAATATTCAACCCCAATCCTATCGTATTCTCTACCAAACCGACTGTTCGAAAGTCGGACCTACTAAAGCAGTCTCTCTGGATGGATGAGAATGTTGCCCAGGAAGATGACCCCGACGACATAGATCCAATCGACCAGGATGAGATATTTGGTTCGTCTGCAATCCCATCCTCTTCCTTCCTCTACGACATTATCACACTACATCCAGATCTTATTCGCTCCATTGATGACCCAGAGCATCCTAATACCCTCGAAGAGCTGCGCGTCGTCTCAGCACCACAAATAAGCATTAAAGGAAATCACCTATTAGTCGAATTCACCCCTACAATACCACACTGTGGCATGTCAACTCTTATAGGCACGTTATACGTCTAACCCTCAGGCTACCACCCTTACCCTTATCCAACTCAAAGGGCTCTCCATTCGTGTCCGTCTCCTACGGAGCCTCCCTGATCGCTTCAAGGTGGACATCCTCCTGAAACCTGGCTCTCATCAGAGCGAACATGCTGGTATGTGCGACCGCATCGCTTCTCGTAACATTTTTCAACAGAAAAAAAAAAACCCCTCAATAGTGAACAAGCAGCTTAACGACAAGGAACGCGTTGCTGCTGCCTTGGAAAATCCAGCCTTGCTTGAGACCGTCGAGCAATGTCTTTCGGGTGCCGGACGGCGAGGTCACCCAGGTTGATGGAACGAGAAAACCGCAAACACGGCATGGCCGTTGCCACTGGTGTATATTTCTTTAATTGTACTTACCCACCCTGTTTCCTCCAGCAGGTTGTCTATTAGCGTTTCATTCTTGTATTTGTAACTCCATCCAACTCGATAGCCGCGAAAAACACATGTTAATCTTCCACACTTCTTGGCTACAATATTCCGTGTCTCGTGGAATGGTTCTGGAATCACGTCCATTATTATACTGGGAGCTACTACATATCAGATTGTACAACTGCTACTATGTTACCATGAAACCCCGCATATAGATATTGCGAGGGATCTGATTCTGGAACGGCGACACCCCTTCCGGATGCCAGATATCCCGCGAAAAGGTTGCAATGGGGATGCTAACTTCCATTCTCACTGTTACGTCGCGACAGTACGCAAACACGGTCTAAAAACAAATTTTGTCAGAGCAACTAGGTTTGATGGGCGATTCCGACTGTTCGCCTGTGTGAATGTACCAGGAGTCGAGATCCTAACAACAGGCGAGAACAGGAATAAATTTTATTAGCATACTGGTATGCTTTACGGTATGATGCGTAAAAACTGGCGCATGAAACGGAAGGTTGTGTGTAATATGCTACAAATGGGGATGAGGGGAGTGTGGACGAAGGCAAGTGGGGCTACAAAGGCCGAACTAGAGCTACAAGATGAGTTAGTAACAAGCAACAGGACAATACAGATGGAGGTAGTGGTGTAATAGTATGATGATGTGATAGTGCAATAAGTAGGCACCATGAGACAATGCTAGGTGAACGAATTAAAGGTGCGAGTGGGTATGATGATACAGAGGCCGAGGTTCGTAGAGTAGAAACCGTTGGGAGTGGTCCGGAGGCTTCCAGATTCAACTCCCATTGTCGTCGCATAGAAAATTTTCAGTCCTCCAGTAGGAAATCCCAATTGATGGCCGTCTCGGGCGCCCTTCGCGCGTAACGAAACATGCGTTTGAGGGTTTCACGTTGTGCGTTTTCCGGCGTACGAGTCTGGATGTCCCACATACGGAAGGTAACATGCCCCCGTGTGCACACAATCACATCGTCCTCTTCGTAAACACCTCCATATTCTCCATACTCTGGCTCATTGATACGAGCGTTCTGCATAATGCGGTTGACAAAGCCTGCTGAGAAGGACGCTTTACCCGTGTGGTGTATCTGTCCTTTAAAGTCCGATGGCAGCCATATAGTGATGTCCGATATATTAGCCTGCACTTGGAGGTAAAACCTTGAGCGCGGATAATTGCGACACTGTAAAAGGTTGGATAACGTGAGCTAGGAGCAGCTTTATGACCGGAGGGGTTGTGACGCACGACTTTGACTTTAACAGGGGCTGCTTCACCCCCCACGAACATGCACATGCGATGGTCAACAGGTTGATTCCTTGCACGGTAGTGCGGTAGTGCCAATGAAATGTCTATTGGTTGGTTTGTAGTGTCGAGTTGATAATCCCAGTTGTCCTCTGGCTGGTATTTTACTTTTTGGATGCCTCGAGCAGATGTTGGATCGACCTGAGGTGCGTATGTGTTTGAGGGACATATTCGTCGGCGAGAGTGTGATGATGAGCTCACCAGGAATTTTTCTTTATCTAGTGAGTCTTGAGACGAATACTGAGAGGGAGTGAGTTGCGTTCTGAGTATGGTGATAGATAGGATACATACCATTGAGTGGTTTGTGGACATGATTGGTTTTAGTCGTTAAAAGAGGTAAAGGGATAAGAGAGGGGGCAGTGGTCGCATGGCAAGGGTTGGTCGCCGGGTTTATGAGCAAAGATTGATGGCCAAATCGGGGAACAGCCCCGATCCTGAGCACGTGGAATACAAGACCTACCGTTTTCGGTTAAGCACTTGTTCCATTCCTGGACAAGTCGAACAATAGGAGATCACATAATTGGGAATCCCATTTTCATGTCAAAAGCCCTGGCGCACGTTCTTCCCCCCCGACTTTTGGCAATTGTACTTTGCCGCCCATCAGTCGTAATCCTTGTACAGTACGTGGCCTCCTGATCACTTCCCAAGGCGGTGTGTCTTATTTTAGTTGCCCCATACTAGTACCAGTAGTGTCTAAGCCTCATAGGGCCTCTTTACGTACCACTTTGGTTGACCTTGTGCTGCTGTTCATTCCTCATGTACCTGGGCCTGGGACAAATTGGCAAATTGTCCTCCACCTGACCATGATGCCGTCCATCAAATCCTTCATTCTCGCCATTCAATGCACAACTTACACACACTCTCCTCCTTAGCCCGGTGCTTCCAGGCGGGAGATTTCCATTCCATAACCATTGTCCTCCTAAACGAACCTGGCGAAAAGTTTATATGAATGTTGTAACACGCCGCCCGCCCCCTGAAGTAAAAATATACATATGCTGTTGAACTTCTTGATCTACTACAATGACGAACTTCGGTACAACAGTATCAGAACCCACAGCTAATGCTGTTGGTAAAGATACCATCCACATTACGAAAGTCAACAGATCCGAACTGATTTGCTATGTAGCGAGGATGCAATCCTGACAACAATTTTCGCATCACTCAACAATCCACCAGTTAACTCGGTCTGAGCATTTACATAGACGTGGAGTATGATAATATCTTTCTAAGATCGTATGGTGATGTAGCCCTTGTTCTCGTACTGCATCCTCATCACCTCCATAGATATGATAACAATAAGAGTACCGCCGTGCCATAGTGGATAGCGAACATAAGATCAAGGCCCTGCATATGTTTGGAAATTTTATCGAAATGATCATCGTGCTATGCAGTGTCCAGAAACCGATGAGGTCCCTCGCATCCAAAAGATGTCGTCAGGCTCAAGTCATCTCTTGTTCGCCTTCAGAGTCAACAACAACAACATCTTCCTCGCGTCCGATGCCCTGTCGGTTGATTGGTGTCGCGATGGTAGAGCATGCATGTGATTCGCTATTCTCAGCTTTGTCATTCTCTTTAACCGGGCATACTGGTGATGCCTTAGCGTGCCTCGCTGCGTCGACGAGGCGTTCAAACTCATCTTTGTGACGCTTCTGCAACGGAGGATAGATATAAATAACAAGCACATGAAAAGACGGCGAGTAAAAGCCTACTTCGTGTGAAACGATATCATCCACAACTGTTTTCTTCTTTTTCGACTTTTCTTCTTCCCATCTTTTCAATTCCTTTCTAAGCTCCGACTTTGACTTGCGTATTTTTGATGACCGGTCGAGGTTGGCGTTGTATACCATGACCCACCTACAGTGGTATGAAATCAGGTCACTCTAGGTATCCGTTAGATGTAAAAACGTACCGCTGATGGCGATGAATGCACTGGCTCCGGTCTCCAGTCGTCAATAGCCCTTGTTCTGCTAGCATTTCCTTTATCTGTCTATCCTTCAGTGTTGCATATGAGACCTTTGGAAGACGATAGTTGTCTTCATCATCACTGCTTTCCCTACGCCATGGTTTGATGTCAACGCCAGCAGGACGCCAGAGCTATGAAGAGAGTTACCAACTTTTGTTTACCCTTACTTGGAGGTGCCATGAGTTTCTTCCAGCCTACCATCGCCGACCGACTTGAGTCGAGTGCATCATCTCTACACCCCGCATCCATATGTTGATTAATAGATTGAAATCGTACATGCTTATTGCACAAAGGACAATTCACCAATCCTCCTGCAGAAATATTTCTATATCAGAACTGCTATAAAATCATTTAGCTGACCTACTGTTGGCTTCTAAACTATCATCCTCGTCCGCCTCAGATGTGGGTACGGTTGGATCAAAGAAATCCTCAGAACTTTGTCTCTTCGATTTTGACGGTGACCCTTGACCAGCCATATTACTGCTTGTTGAAGCGTTACCTTTGACTGCATTTTCGACAGTTATCCTTCGTCTTTTGGCCCTGGGAGTAGCTATAGGGCTTGAACGTTGTCGTTCCTCCTCTTTTGACAAGCTCAGAATATATGGCCTGGCAAAGGTCTAAATGGCGATCGTACAGAACACAGGAGATCACTACTCACCTTGACAATGTCCAAGCTGAGACTACTTCTTCTACGACAGGGTTAGGTCTAAGATGGCCCTCAATAGCCGTCTTGCGACAAGTAGGACATTCTTGCTTCTCAGCAAGAGATGTCCTGATGCACTTGACTACGCATTCATGTCAGCCCGCCCAGATGTTTCAAAGGCAAACTTACAAAAGAGCAGAAGCAGTGACCACAGTTAAGCGTCACCGGCGCGTCGTAGAGCTCCCCACAGATATTACAACGAAAGGAGCCATCAAGAGTACGGAGTCCTGGTGCAATGTTATTAGGCGGAAAATCTGTTGGATCTGGGACATTGGCAGAGATGAAGTCCATATGCTGTACGAATTGTATTCTTGCAACAACAGTAAGGCACTCAGTCGCGTCTGTTACTTGTCTGACCAAACCAAATCACAATTAGGTCACGTGATCTAGTGTCATGATTGTCACGTTCTTGTCAGTAGTGTTTTTGTAGGTTACGGACCCAGCAAGTAATAATACTTTACTCGAAGCCGACCACAGCTATAGCTTCAAGTGCCTGGCTGAAAATACCAGGGCGTTCTAGGTTCTCATTATGCTTGACAAGTTTTCATAGTCCTTCCCTTTTCTGGCTCACATACTCTGCGCGTTGCACTTTGAGCTTGCATTACATCTGAGCACGCGTAGCACATGTACATTCACTACGTCGGAGGATAATATTGGCTTACATTTTGCTGGAAACACCTTCCAAAGCATACGATTAAGTGATGCGTAACGTATGTGCCACCTGTTAATTTCATCCCCCACTTTTTCCTTCAGGTAACCGGATTTTCAATCATTTGCTCAGTACTGCACTTATCTCACTCGAAATCTGCCTAGGCGAGAAGGGTTACACAGGCCGCGTCAATCATGAGAGTGACAGGACCAGCCTTTCATACAACTCGTCATCTTGATTCGATTGCCATCTCTCTTACATGCGCAGGTCTGATACAAGCGTTCTCTCTGGTGGCTAGCTGATTGTGAGATAAGTAAGCTTTAGGATACACGACACAAAACCAAATCGTGATGAAGCTGACTTGATGTTCTTTTGTGCCATCTACCACTCTTTCAGGTGTTATTTATCCGATGAAAGGTTATGTTCGAAGTCTCCCCGCCATTCTTCCTGTGGATAAATGTCGGATGAAGCGCTCTAACAAGCGTTTTGCCGTCGGTACACGTGCTTACCATAGTTTATTTCTTGGCATCCCTCCGTTCGTTCTTCGAAGCTGCTCAATTAATCAGCGAAATGATTGCATCAAGGAGTTTTTCCCGTATCGCCTACAGCCCCGGTAGAAGGACCCACCACTTCCACCGTGAATACTTTATATCGAGTCGAGCTTCGATGATCCAGAAACAGACATACAACAACTTTCAGACGAGCAGATCATCAATCCTGCGTCACGTTATGATTTTCGTTGAAACGTTACATATTACAGATCCACAAAACATATCTCAAGACAAACAGCACTAAATTCACTGTCCTCATCGAATCACGATATAACACTCCAAGCCTTGGCCGCGGCCTAGAACCAATCCTGATGCACAACTTTGAACGCATTCGAACAAGGACCCATGTCACGTAACAATTCGAGGGGCGGTATCAGCGACTGTTATACATTCGCTAGAAATCTGCTTCGTGACCCCACATCTAGGATACTTATGGGCTATGAAGCTTGCGACTATCAGCCGAATGCATGCGGCGCAAGTACGACATTTTCTTGGCTACCCCTCTTCCGTTGGATGAGTCCCAGAATTTGGGTTTAACAAAAAGTCTCATGGCCGACTAAGAGAATTATTGTTCTGGTTTGCTGACTGCCTCAGGCTAAGTATCCAAAGCGTCTTTTTTCTTCCTCATCTGCTTTCTGTGGATGTGGATGTGGCCAGCCAAGGCTTTCCTGGGCATCACAAACTGACGCTGACACTTATCATCACGCGCCTAGAGCGAGATTCACCCGACATGGTCATTGTTTGATCAAACCACCAAGTTTTCTAGGCCGCATATGATCGCAGATAAACGTTTACGGGTCCTACGCGGTTATTCTGTGGATGTTTTGGTAGTTCCAAAACCTGTTGTACCCGGCACCTATATAAGATACACTTATTGTTCAAAACCTAGTTCAAGCCTCGCGAGAATCTGAGGATGCTGAAACTACTTTCTATTGTCTCTTTAGTATCATTTATGGGTCGTGTGGGGGCTGTCGTCCCCGTATGGGGACAATGTAAGCTGCGGAGATATCTTTTCCATCAACCCAACTCTAACATAGATACTGAAAGGTGGTGGATGGAATTGGACCGGAGATGTAAGAAGCAGCCTCCTTCTACAAAATACACTAACTTCCAGATCCCTTTAGACTGTTTGTCAGTCATGAAGGGGTTTAAGCTTCAAATGATAGTGTCTTAATTGTCTTTCTTTCTAGGCGCCTCTGGTAGTACATGTACCTACTTCAACGATTGGTACTCTCAGTGAGCTATTACCGTTAATATCTCTTCAGTCTCGTTTACAAGATACCAGATGTATTCCTGGGACTGGTCCAACCACTACTCCACCAACTACCACCCCAACTACCACCCCTCCAACGACTGACCCGACCACTACTACCCCGACTACCACTCCTTCTCCAACTAACACTGGAACCGGCCTTGACGGAAAGTTCAAAGGGAAGGGCAAGAAATTTTGGGCAAGGGCCTCTCAATCAACCATTGGCGATCATACTGACATTCAGAAAGGGTTCCTGCGCCGACCCGAATACCCTAAATATTGCGGGTATGTGCTGTTTCTTCCTTGTAGCCCAGGTGATGAACTAGTCAATATAGCCAATGTGGCTGTTCTGAAGTCAGATTTCGGCCAAGTAACACCTGTAAGTATCTTCGCTGCAGTGGTTTTACAATCTGATATGTTTTACTTATTTCTAGGAAAATTCAATGAAGGTCAGCAGAATAGGTCAATGCTCGCATGATTCTAACTGCTGCATCAATTGTATAATCAGTGGGATGCTACCGAAAGTTAGTTCAATGCTCGTTTATACAATATGGAAAACTCATGCACCTTCATACAGGCAGCCGTGGCCAGTTTAATTTTGGCAATGCTGACACCTTGGTCAACTGGGCCGTCTCCAATGGGAAGCTCATACGTGGCCACACATTGGGTACACGCATCCTCCTATACCTTCAAACTCACAGCTGACGTCGATCAGTTTGGCATTCCCAACTTCCAGGTTGGGTCTCATCCATCAACGACAGAAATACCTTGGTTAGTATAGTACTTCATCAGACATGATACTTCTCGTCGCTTATACTTCCCGTGTCTTATAAGACGTCTGTCATCCAAAATCACATTTCGAACCTTGCCGGTCGCTACAAAGGAAAGCTCTATGCGGTATGTCGCGGCTCCTTCCGCAGGACCTAACCAATAACTCCAAAAACTCGACAGTGGGATGTCGTCAAGTATGCTGCCACCGCTTGGATATTCTGCTCTAGGCTCATTAGATACCACAAGTGAATGCTTAAACGAGAACGGAAGTTTACGCTCGAGCGTCTTCTACAACGTGCTGGGCGAGGTATGCAACTCTTCTTATTTATTGAATCAACAGCCTAGGTAAGCTCGGCTGGGTTTAGTCCTTCATTACGGTCGCATTCCAAGCCGCCAGGGCCGCAGACCCCTCCGCCAAGTGAGAACCCTTCCCTGTGTCTAATTCAACTGTATTTTGGACCAGTTTGATACAGGCTTTACATCAACGATTACAACCTGGATTCTAACAACGCCAAAACCCAAGGAATGGTCGCTCTGGTCAAGCGGATCAACTCTGGCACCAAGTATATCGACGGCATTGGCACACAGATGCACCTCGAAGTAACGGTCTTCCATCTTGTGTTAATCCACACATTCACAATTTGTAGGCTAACGGCGCCGGTGGTGCCCAAGCTGCGTTAACTGCACTCGCTAGCAGCGGCGTATCGGAGGTCGCCATCACAGAACTTGACATCAAGAGTGCTTCTGCGAACGATTATACCACTGTACTCAGAGCCTGCTTAGCCATCTCTCAATGCGTTGGTATCACCTCGTGGGGAGTCAGCGACGTCGTGCGTACAACACAAATCGACCAAATTTAGCGCCATCTCATCGCTTTATTACAGAATTCTTGGCGTAAGGAAAACACCCCCCTTCTCTTCGACAGTAGCTACAGACCCAAGGCTGCGTATAATGCTTTGATATCCGCTCTCGCATAGTCGCACTCTGACTCGGCTGTTATTTGCCGCTTACCGCTAGTCGAATATCAGCTGTGTACTGTGCGCACTGGAAATTTAACAAGCATTTTTGTCAAAAAGAAGTAAAGCTGATATTATCACACATCATACAATCTTCCAGTCAGACCACTTCCATATAGTGCACATGAGTTCCCTCTTAGGTGCCTGACAGACTTTTATGTATCCATCATGGATAACACAAGTCCTAGTAGAGAGTTTTCATATTCCTAACTCGGACGGTTGGATTCAGTCATTGAATTTCAAACTTTGCCATAGGCTATAATATATGATATATGATGCTTTATAGACACGGCACATACAACAGCCGCAACCCAGATGAATGGGGCATATATTCAAGATTTACACAACCAAAAGAAATCAGCATATTCACGAACGGTGGCGAACGGGCCAACTCACGTCCTCTTTCCACTGTTCATCCGCATCAACCTCTGCCATGTTTACCTGCCGTTTCATCTTCTTCCTTCTAGTAACGCTCAACAAACGCCAAGAGATGCTCTGGCTTCTATTTAAACCTGCATCCGACTTTATGGCGAAAGCGCAACGGTTCTATACTATTGGCCTATGTGCAGAATCAGGCAACGAAAACCCATGGATCGTCGGTATGCGCTGGCAAATTTTGATCAGATCACCTTCACGAATTGCGAAGTTCATCCGCTACAATAGTTACCCCATATCTGTTGTTACACATGACTGCTCAGTACAGAATTTCGGAGCCTACACGGATTATTTCGAAGGCGACACGTTTTACTCGAAGGAAATTGAGTAAAACCCGATTCTGCGCATATAAATGGAGGTGGGTTAACTTCTCATCTGTGTAATATCGAGCATGTTGAAACTACTTTCTATTGTTTCTGTAGCTATTTTGGCTCAGCGTGTCGCGGCTGTCGCAGTATGGGGACAGTGTAGGACATTGTTCATGTGTCACATAGCAATCACTGACCCAACACTCATTACCAGGTGGAGGAATAGGCTATAGCGGAGATGTACGACGTTCATTCAAGTATTCATGCCCTCTGAAATCCTCACGCTACACACTCGTAATTTCAGACAACTTGTAAGAAGGCATAGCTTTTGTTATATCATGGTCCTCATTTTTTTTCAGGTGTCTCTGGCACTACGTGTGTGCACGTGAATGACTATTACTTCCAGTGAGCCACCCTTCACGGAAGTGATATTAGATTGTGAACTCAACTGTC
>JABCKK010015867.1:3277-72116 GCA_018221785.1 Calocybe gangraenosa
GAATGGAAACATACATATTCTCGGAAGGCTTCCCTGGTACAACCCACCTCAGCTCAATACTTTTATCAAGAGCAGGCAACTGTTCGTAAACCTCAACCCTAGTGTGCGTTTCTCTAAACACAGTGGCCTCTTGCAACCCCGACAACTTGAGTCGTATAATTGGTTTACCAGTGGCGGGATCCACCGTGTCGTACGTTCCACATTCGAGATACAACTTGAGCGCTGCTGGGTCCCATGCACCAAAAAATGGGGTTTTGCTCATGATTTGAAAAGCTTGTTCGCTAAGTTACCAAATGAGTACTGGTCATGCTAAACTTATAAAAGGATATTATGTGCCCACCGGGAATCCCAGGTCTCGCGACGGAGAAGAGCTCCTAGGATAAGTCGATCCGTTCGTTCATCAGTGTCGATCAGAACACCATTGGGTTTCGCAAGGACCGGGTCTATTAACATAATTGAAGAGAATAATTTAGGCTTCGTTAGCGCCGCCAAAGAGCTATACAGATACTTCCTCTGAGATGGGTGAATTGGAAAAAAAAACCACGGGGACATTACGTAGTACAGCCACCAAATGAGTGTCCGATAGCGAAAAAAGTTCTATGAAGAAAAGGGTTGTCCTGGCGGAGCTCTGACTCCTTGGGTGAGAGCCGCTCTAGATGGGTAGGCAAAGGGGACGAGGAGACCACAGAAGGGAGGTAGAAAATAAGGAAGTTTAAAATGTCTCGCGTATTATCGGTCCAGTCAACTGTACAAGCATATCATGTCAGGTTAAAGGGAAGAGGGAGTCCCAAGGAGGCTTACAGACGCATCCAAGTCTCTCAGCATTGACCAAGCACGAATCGCCATGTTGGACTGATTCCCATGTCCACACTTCATCGATGACTTCTGCGGCCGGAGAGGACAAGAGATGCTGCAACGTAGGCTCCCAAGTCTGTCAAGGCAAAGTCATTCCCATCAAAATGGCGTTTTTCCGCGAGCCATTGAGAAATCACCACCAACTTACCTCCTTCGGAAACCCATTCGCATGAGCGAAAAACAAAGTCAAGCCCGAATTCGCTCGCTTAGCATCCAACCCGTGCCGCACATATCTGTTCACGCAATTCCACAACAATCGCGGAGTTCCTCGTGGTTCCAGAGACCCCCGCAAATCATAGAGTGTTTGCGATAGTTTCACAGCGAGGGCTTCTCTTTCGGCTTTGGGCAGGTTGTGGGGGGGCAGTGATGGAACGGGTACGAGATCCGTGCTTCGGAGGTGGGCCGCTGGTAATAGGTGCGTTGATAGGGTGTAAGGGGCTTTGAGGGTATGCTTCCGAGGTGGAGAAGGGAGGGGAGGTGCTGGAAGAGGAACTGGCGGTGGAAAGACGGGCAAGAGCTTTCGTGGTGTGACATGTGGCCAGGTATAGGGCAAGGGCCGTGAATAGGACAATGCCATTGGAAAGGGAAATATCGTCAGTGTAGCTAAAAATTACTGGAGGAACCTTGAGAGAATAAATGTAGCTCGGCATTGTACGCTCGGCTCGGAGCATTAACTCAACTATCAACGAAATTAATGCTTCTCAGCCATTCAAATGGCACAGCAACACATGGCTCATATAATTATCGCGGACGGCATAACAAAAAATATAATGTCAACTAGTTGTGCCAGCGAGGGATGCTCTAATGTTGCCATGTGCAGCTTCTCCCTTTTATGTCCATCGTCAGGTTTATAAGATACAGTACATTTGCTCAGAAACAGGTGTACAGATATGTTGAAACAGCATTTCCTTCTCGTCTGGCTCACCCTCGTAAAACCAGGTACCACATACACGACTGCACCTCCTTTCAAGCTAATCACAGCCTACAAGTGTTCTCTCAGGCATGCACGCTATCGGATATCTGGCCACCCGGTCCAGGTCAAAGCCTTTCGCCACAGCTCCCTGATACAGAGCTGGCTTCGATACTCAGCCAGATTGATCCTCAAAGGATTCAAGCGACCATAACCAAGCTAGTCTCCTTTGGCACGCGTCACACTCTATCCACCCAAACCGACCCCAATCGAGGAATCGGTGCTGCAAGAGACTGGATAGCATCTCAAATGCGTACCTACGCGGCGGCGTCCAACGGTCGCATGACAGTGACTGTGCCAAGTTACATCCAGGTGCCCGCAAGTCGCATTCCTACAAACACCAATATTAGCAACATTGTGGCAACCCTAAAAGGTTCAAAAGAGCCAAATCGTACCTATGTGATCTCCGGTCACTATGACTCAATCTGTAGCGATATCCTCAACTTCAGTTCAGACGCACCAGGAGCGGACGATGATGCCTCAGGTGCAGCGGTATCCATGGAATTAGCTCGTGTCATGGCATCGCATGTGCCTGCCGCAACTATTATTTTTGCAGTGGTTGCGGGAGAGGAGCAAGGGCTTTACGGGTCAAACTTTCTAGCGACTCAGCTCAAGTCTACTGGGGTCGATGTTCAGGGCATGTTGAATAATGATATCGTTGGCAGCTCCACGGGGGACGACGGGACGAAAGCACCGTTTGACATTCGTATGTTTACCCAAGGGATTCCAACAACCGAGACAGCCTCCCAGATTTCTAGCCGTGTTTCCATCGGGGGTGAAAACGACTCACCTACTCGCCAACTTGGGCGGTTCGTAGCAGAGGTGGCGCAAAATTCCGCAACTAACATGTCTGGTGAGTATGCCTTTCGATATAAAAACCTGTGAACTATATCCTAAAGTTATCAAGTCCACATGATGTACAGACCAGATCGATATTTACGCGGAGGAGATCATATGTCTTTCTTGAAGCAAGGGTTTCCAGCAGTCAGATTCACTGAGCCTCACGAGAACTTTGCGCATCAGCACCAGGATGTCCGTGTTGAGAATGGGCTTCAATTCGGTGACCTCATCCAGTTCGTTGACTTTGACTTTACCGCCCGTGTTGCACGAGTCAACGCAGCCGCGCTATGGTCATTGGCCCAAGCACCGGGCACGCCAAAAAACCCAGTCGTGGTCACGGGTGGATTGACCAACAATTCAACTTTGAGATGGACCAGAGATAGCAACGCAGATGGAGGATATGAGATTGTGTGGAGGGCGACCGACGAGCCTTTCTGGTCACATGTGATCCCTGTAGGGCTCACAAACACCGCGACGATTCCACTGTCAAAAGACAATGTCCACTTTGGAATTCGTGCAGTAGGGGGAAACGGGTTCAAGAGTCCTGCTGCGTTTCCCTTTCCAAACTAGACTGGTCGAGTAGGCCTAGTTAATACCCCAACAGTACAGACCGTAGATGGAAAAGGTTATGTAGGCCATGTGATTTCAGTCTCTCTTGTATGGGAGTTTCATGTTTACAGTGTTACTATGTGATCAAGGTAGGATTGGGTGACAACGTGCAACTGTCTGGGTTAAAACCAAGAAGTGGCTGACCGAGCCTGAAGCGCAGGATTTAAATGTCTTTACAAGTACCCAAGCGTTAGAGATCTTGCAATCATGCCCCGCAATATCAGACAGAGTAGCCAGCGCCTTTGGATTGAGAGAGTAACGCCAGGATTCTCCAGGACCTGGCTGCATCAGCCCAGCGAATCATTCGTGCCAAGTCAGGTGCACATGGTTGCGTATCATGCAACAGCTGTCTGTTCTTGGGAGCAATATTGAAGATAGAAAGCGCAATGAGCCGTCAAGCTTCAAGCGTCAAGAACCAACGTCCTTGTTGATGATGGTGGATGTAGCCATATGTAGTCAAGTCACGGTCTTGTCACAAATATACACAGTATCATGTACTTTGAGCAACATGGACTCATCACCGTCCTCTAACTCCTCTCTTCTGATACCCTTGACCTTTTATCGCCCTCCGGAGCGCAATAATAGCGGAGATATACAGGCAGATGTCAACTATCCACGAGCACAGCCGTCCATAATAAAGTCTTGGGGACCTATTACGGGTACACCGTCGGAGACAGACTCTCAAACGGACGCGCGAAGCGGGATAATCTTAGGAGCAGTAGACGGGACTCTTTATCTTTTCAGTGATGGCCCCCATTTGTCCTTCGAGACTGAGGCCTCGGAATCCCAAATATCACGCGCCTCACGCGATTCCCCTGCGCCATCACGGCCCTCTACTCCTTCAGTAGCTTCGCCTCTTCTTCCGTTCAACGCGAAACAAAGGTCACAAGTTGTTTCTGGCGTAACTACTGAACAAGTCGAAGCACCAAAGAATTATGTGGACTTTGACGACGAGCCTGATAAGCTGAAGGGTATGTTGAAAGGTCGGCAGCCTAGAGAAGGTAGGGAAAGACTGAGTATCACTCGGGAAACCGTAAAAAACCCCGACCATGATACTTCGTCGACGTCCTCGCTATCAAGTCTTTCAAAACATAAGCGACAGCGAAAGGAGATGCCAAAGTTGTCGCACCCTTCGGCGGTTTCGTCTACTTCCAAGGCTTCTTCGTCTTCTCCCAATCCATCCTCTCCTGTAAATCCTCCAGTAGAAGATTCCAATGAACTCAAACTGTGGTGTCATGTCATAACACCTCGATCGGGTCCAGGTCGGGCAGTGTCGAGTCTTCGTTTAATTGAGGATAATAAGCTGGTTTGTGTGCTCCAGGAACATGGGTCAGTTAAAGACAGTGCTTGTGCCTAGATCTTCATTCATGGCTCCTACAGAGACCTTAGTGTAATTTCATTACAAGATGGAAGTTGTTTAGCGAGTGTTCATGAACCGGGAGTGTCTCTACAACCCCCTCATGGTATTGAAGAAAAAGAGCCGCCTCATGCTTTGTGGCTTTGGAACCATCTTGAGACATACCGCCTTGAGCAGGTGCGAACGCTATCATCATTGGCGTTACCGCTTTGACAAATTTTCTATCGTTAATAGTCGACGTTGATTTTGGTGTCGGCCACCATCAATCCAGAGTATCCTTCCCCTGTCTCCATGGACCGAGACAATAATGGCACAATGGAGAAGTCTCGCATCTCTATATTTGAGTTCCAAGCAAACGACCATATCGCATCTCTTGACGTTAGCCTTGAGATAGTTGGACAGTGGAGCTTTGATGGTGCAAGTCATCGTGTTGGATTGTATCAGCACCCAGACAGTACGCACCCGGGGTCTTGCGAGTCACCTATGTACTAACTGCGCTTCTAGATAGCTTGATTTTCTTCTCCATGACGGAAGAAGGAATGTTTTCGATTAGAGACTTTCGCATACTACCCCACACACCACCACAGGCAGATAGCCGCACGACAGACAAAGATATCTCACTCACCTCCACGATTCCATTGTCCAACCCTTTCAAGGCACTAAAGTCTCGTTCCACAGAGCATCTTCCGTCGCGAGATAATGGTAAGGAACCAGGAAGGGTCATGCTGGATGCGGAACGAAAACTTGGCGAAGTTCTCACCACTGGACCCGTTGTAGGCTTCAGAACATTGAGTACCAGTACAATGATGCGTGGACTAGCTTGGTCAGAACGGGAGTTGACGGTTGGCAGTCTCCTATATCCACCAGTGCTCATCTGACGCTCTGTGTAGGTCTTTGAATATGAGACTGGCGGCCTTCATGTATTGCACAAGCAACCTACTGATGGTGTTCGAGATGCGCATTGGGCCACCGACTCGTCATACACTATCTTGTTTGAGGTATGCCTTGGCTGCTTGAGTCGCTATTTACGGTCTTAATTTTCATAGGACAAAGCTGAAACTTACATGCTGGGGACAATGGGAACTCGTCAAACTAAGGCCGGTGAAAACGTCGTGCTCGAGAATGGGGCAGCAATGAAGTATGGTGATCATTTTTCCTACGATAGGTGGTATAATATCTTGAACCATGAAACACAGACCACATCTACTGCAAACTTTCCAAATTGGCAGATACGAGATTGCAGACATCGGTTCTGCCTCGCGGATATTAACGATCCGTTTAGATAGCGGGACTCGCTTTCTTGTTACTTTTGGTATCACACCCGCGAACAGAGAATCCAAAGTACTCTGGCAGCTTGGCCCGCCATATCTTCAGCAGCCTATCAAGACAGAGCTGACATCTCTACTGCCTTTGGAGCTCGATGTCATTATTCAAGGCTATGGTGGGCTTTCCAACCAGCCATGTTGGCTGTTATATTGATATGATGTTGTCTCTGCAGCTGATGGCTGTATCCGACAATCGTCCTTGATACAGATGATATCGCAAAACGAGGCATCAAAATATGCCGACAAGGTTTCTAAGCCTGCGCTGAACGGTTTCGTAACAAGTCTCCACCTGGTTTGGAACTCGAGAACAAAGGAAAGATTTATAATGGGCGGAGGAGATGATGGGTCAGTTGCGTTTTGGACGACTGAGTAAGTCCCAAAGCTCGAATCCGATGACTCACGTAGTCATCTATTTCACTTGAAAGTAACTTGAAAATGTGTGCCCGGTGGACCCTCTTCACGGCACCTCTCCATTGGGTCATACAAATAGACGCGTCACAACATGGACCACTAAGAGGCTGCGTGCTCTGTATCTCAGCTGATGGAACTATTGCGACTATTGTCGTTGACGGATTCCAATTGTAAGTAGATCTGTCAAGGTATTTTCCACGTTACTCAAGTTAGGGCAGTTTATACCTGGTACCAGGCTCAGCGGCACCGCTCTGTCGTGTATGTATTGGTGCCGACAACCTTCTACTTGTATATGCAGATAATCGTGCACGACTATGGGATATCAAAACGCAAGAGTTCTGGCGGTCGATGACTTTAGAAAAAGTTGAAGAGCTTGTAGCTCAAGGTGGCTGGACTGATATGTACGTCCAAACTTTGAACTTGGTCAGCTTTTCCAACTAATGGCAATGGCGGTTGATATCAACCTAAAGTAACTTGAATGTACATAGAGATGCTCCAGACGTTGCTTTGAAGCCCATCTTTGGAACAAGCAGTATTGACGTTGGTATGTTTTCATTCTTACTTTCGAAGCCTCACTAATATGCCCTTCAAGGCTCGACTCTCATTCTAGATCTGGAAAGATTTGCTACAGATTCCATCACAGTCACTAAATCAATTAGCACGAACCGCGACCAGACCCGCGCAATCCTTCTAACACTTGAACGGCTGCGCTCTGTTTTATCAGTGCTTCTGACACCTGGTTTGAACAACGACATCGACCAGATATGCTCAGCTAAACTTGGTATTCACCCGTCAGCAGCATCCATCGGCCTAGTAAGGTGAGGTCCACTGTTCCTTACTCCGAGACAATACTCATAGAATCCAACTTCAAGCAAGGCGGCGATTACAATTTATAGGAGCCAACGGCCTCGCCAACCATGGTGTTTATCTGGTGATGCATCTGCTGCACGTGCTCTCGCTCTCACTGTAGTCCTCGGAGCCCTTAGTCTTTTCGAAGGTACGTTATAGTTGTCGCATAGCATGTGTTTCAGCCACACATCATTCCGATAGAGCTCATGGAAGGAGCAAACACGGTCACAATCTTCTATGCGACGTCATTGGCATCGGCTGTCGGGCCTGGCTATAAAGCGCCAAGCCTGGTCTACCTTGCTCGCCGCTGGTTTGATGGATCGAGTGCGTCACTCTTCTCTTTTCGGAACACTTTTTGATGACAATCTAGCTGAGGTTCGGCGGTCAGCCCGCGTACTCTTCGACTATGCAGTAGCCTGTTCATCTGACGATGAATCTAACGAGACTGTCGAATATTGGCAACACCATTGTGAGCGGGCCTGTTTCCTTTTCTAGTGAAATGTACTCGAATGTATTTTCGTAGTACCTTGCCTGCAACCAACGGCCGACCGAGAATCAGCGCACGCTGCCCTTGCTCTGTTCTTATGCGGTTACTTAGCCTCAGAAAAGTACAGCCTTGTCTCTACCAGGTAAGTTACTAGCCAAGAGCATAAGTGAATCGGAATAACGTCCCCTGCAGCGCTCTTACTGACATTTCAAAGTCGATCGCTCTATATCTGCACGACGAACAGTCACTCCACAGAGTCCTTGCAATCGACTTGTGCTCTCGGGGATTCCACATTTGGCAACATTATGTCGATGCCATGGAAATACTTCGAGCGCTCTTCACTCTGGCAACAACTTCTCGCAAGGAATATATCAATGTTCAGAACATTGGTTCACAGGCTCGTCTTGCAGTATTACAAATTGCGTCTAGCAACACGGCACTTTTCATGACAACGTTGGGGCTTGATATATTAACACCCTCCACGCTTGAGCATCGGAGATCTGTGATGCAAATTGTTGCATTCCTCATTCGAAAGGTGGCACCCCCTTTCTCTCAGGGTATACTGATGCTAACCTGCTCTACTAACAGCGTCCTCTGGTTCTGCAGCCCAACATTCCCAGAATGATGGAGGCGGTTGTCAAATCACTCGATCCAAATGCGACGACGCACCGCGAAGCGGTGCTGGACTCAGCCACAGAGATAATCGGATATGTAGTGAAAACGTATGCCTCCTCTGCTCTATACCATTGCTAACGCCCCCAGTAACAATACTGTATTCATAGATTCCCTACCGTGGATTTCCACATGACAAACCAGCGACTAGCAGTGGGTTCGGGGGACGGCGCCGTCGTCATGTATGACCTAAAGACTGCAACTCGCTTATACGTTCTGGAGTGTCACAAGAAACCTATATCGGCGTGCAGCTTTTCACCCGACGGGCGACGGCTACTGACGCTGTCTCTGGAAGAGAGCCTGGTTCTCGTGTGGAAGGTGGGGTCGAGCTTCACAAGCTTCTTCAATCCAGGTGCCCCACCCCGCCAAGGACATGGCGGTTCGGACCCGTTTAAAACCATCAGCTTCAACGTTGGAAGTGAGGGTGAGCTCCAGACGTGTTTCCTTTGGCACATTTGTTGATATTTTGCTATAGCCAAGATGACTGTGCAGGAGACGATGGATCTGATTCGTTTTGACTGGGTCGCTGATCGTAGCGTAAAAATCAAGATTCGAGAGAGCATTATGACGTTCAGCACCTAATTGGGGGTAACTAGCAACTCAGCAAAGGTACCGTTTCAACTGTTGTCCTTCTAGCAATCTATTCCAACTTGAATCCCGAGATGTGCTATGGATAATTCGTGGATATACTTCAATCCACTCAATCCACTGCAGGAATACGGCTAATATGTACGTATGTGAATGTGCGCCAAAGGTTTTCAGTCACCGCTACAAACCAACTACACCCGTCCGTCTATACAGTCCATTTACCTCACGCGACCATCCTCCGGAACCTTCCTGTACAAGCTGACGGTCATCAACAGCGCGGTAAACTTGTCAGGGAAATGTACTACTACGATGTCCAAAAGTCTACCGTCAGCATTGACCATTGTAAACAAACGAGCAGTGATTTTCAGATTTATTCTCGATATTTCTGGTCAAAAATCACAAACTGGAATATCCTTAGGAGGTGTGGTTTTCGGGTCCCACTTGATCGATCAACTACGATGTTGATAGCGCCGGCTATAGTCTCTCGTTTGTCCGGTTCCTGCCAGTAAGGGACAAGTTATATTATTTTCATGGAGTATAGGCCAGCTCCATACTCACATTTATAACGGCATTAGGACCTAGTTTCAGGGTACACCTTCTGGGCGTAGATCCCATTTTCGCTGTACGATAATAGAACGGACATGATTGTCATCTCCTTGGGTTATTTGACGGGGAATCAGCAGCCCCGGTACCTGCACCCGTGCTGGACGCCGTCTTGGGCTAGTTGTGGCACCACATCCATCAAGGGGGAGAACAACTTTCCTGGTTTTGCTCTAGGCGACTGGTGGTAAAGGGCCTTACCATAAGCACATACGCCACCTAGAGGTGGCCTCACGAGTGATTACCAATTTATATAACGTCTTCCCTTTGCGTGCCCGTCATTGATTTTGATGTTGTCGTTTGCAACCCCGTAAGAGCATCAAGGAGTCTGTCTGAAGTGTTGCAAACCTTTGATACGGCAGCCTACCTGCAATTTCAGCTCAGGTATCCTCAGGTATCCTCCTGAGGTGTATATCACCCGTTTCTACACTGTTCGTGAACGGCAGTTTGAACTTTGCGGATGTTACTTCTTGAGACCCGACTCCGACCTTTCATCACGCACGTTGGACATCATGACAATCTTAATCCTTTCCATCTTCCTACACTTGGCTATATTCACTCGTTTATCATCCCTTGCACACTCGCCCTATCTCCTTTGCTTTATTACACAGTTGTGCAGGGATCAAGCTGCCCACCCGCTCTCCATCCGAGGGCGCCCCCTTGGCATACGACCGACTGTCTATCATATACGATATAACATATTTTGACTATACAGTGAGCATGGGCTCAAGATACTGTTCGTTGATATACCAGCCTAGGCTGTTAATTTAACTAGGTAGCCCTGCTGCGTGATTTGAGAATCACACGTATCGTTTTCACGTAGATTGTAGTCATTTTACTGATCTAGCAGTGGCAAGTGGTAACCTTCGTGTAGAATCTGGAGGACTGTGATTGAAATTGGGAACAGTATGATAGCAGCGCGGGAGAAGGGTTTGCAAAGCGGCGATCGTTGGGTAACCGCTCCATAATGTTTCATTTAAGCACATGCCTCCGTGCTTCCAGGCCACCAGTGTAATCAACGGAAGTACCTCGACAGGGAGACTAAGTCACGGTGACGGTATACAAGGTGGGCTCGACGCCAACAAAGGCGCAGCTTCATAATAAGGCACCATAATTGAGCCAGATTGCTCCTAGTGTTTTTTAAGAACATTAATGCCGTTTGATGGGCCACTGCCTTGCTACTCTGGCCAGTTGTGATGTCGAGTCTATTTTTGCTCATTCGACCATCCTAAGCCGCTAAAATATTTTATTTTGCCGTCAGGAGAAGCTGATGGAATATCTTGTTTGAAAATGCCACGTCCACGTCTTCAGGTAGTTATCTACATACCTTTGTGAGAATAGAACGACTGGCTGCCAGTGCAAGCGAGACAAGCGTAAAAACCAAAACAGAAATAAATTTTCGCCGCGGGTGCCCGACGTTCCCTAATTTGACTGTTCTTGTGATCATGGCCGCCCTTATCGTCATAACAGCATCACGATTCACCGCAGCGGTGAGTCCATCGCGATGGGCTGTGGTGTGCCTTGGGGATCAGATAACTCGAGCAGGTGTGTAAGTAATATATACTTAATCGTACATAGTTGCCATCCGGCGTCTTTGCATGTAGCGAAAAGTTCTTGTACCGGGCCTTACGAGCGGGACACCAACAAGCCTCTTCATACTTATGTTCTTGTTCTAAATACCGCAGATTTTCAGTTGTAATCGATTTTCATGGTGCTGGCTGTGTGCGAAGTTGTTTGGGCTTGACTCGGCGGAGAAGCATGCATGTCAGATATGGGCAACAAAAGTTAATAGTGGGTCACTTGTGATTATATAACCCATCAAGGGTCTGGGTAATAAGCCTGTTCCCGCCTAGATTTTACGACCACAAGTACATTTCGGGATGTAAGCATGAGCACATGGGCCTGGTATGGCCATAAACGGGACCATATCTATGTTTCGCCCGCTTATTTCTTTGCAGTGGAATCTCAGATCCGATTTTATTTATTTTATGATGCGACCTGGCAACGAGTTCAACCACACTTACTTATAATTACAACAAAAAAAAATGCGAAAAAGTACTCGTATTCTCCTATATCTGTCCTCTGGGCCAACGTTCCCTCTAATTATTAAAGTCCTCGCCGTCGCTACATACACACCATACAAATGGAAGCTGTCATTGCGAAAAGGACTATTCGACCACTACCAGCCATACCACATAAACTAGTCGACGTTCAAACATCTCGACCCCCTTCTCCTTGCCGCCCCCGTCCTCGCCCACTCCCCTCACCTCCATCTTCAAGCTCGAGTCCGAGCCTTCCACCAATAGCCTTGGCTAAGTCAATACCTAATGATACCAGAGATATCGGCTGTACAAAAAATCCAGTTGCCGAACAGCCTCGCACGCTGCTGCCCCCACGTCCCATACTAGCGATGCTAGCAGCAGATTGTGACTCGCTGCATTCAACAGAGGACGAGGATTCAAGTTCGGTATCATCACATTCCTCCGCCCCCCTTATCCCAAATCGCGCTCGCATGAGCAAACTTCGACCTCATTTTGCAGAGGTCGTATATGACAACATAGTTTATGCCAATACACGGATACCCTTTGGAACTTATGTGACCGAAAAAGGCAGACCTTTCGCAGACTTGGAAGTGTTCGAAGATGTCCCGTACCTTGTTGATGGTATCATGACTGATGACGAGAGTATAGACACCGAATCTGACAAAACGGAGGAATCAGCTTGGTCCTTGGGTGAGGACAAGACCGCGAACGCCTTCTCTTCTCGGACTATTCGACAGCGCAGCAGAGCATGGATGTACGAAAAACGAGGTCAGCGGCGGGAGGAAACTGACTACCAAGTCATCCTACGGGCTCTACGATCATTATGACCTACACTTCACGACCCTTCCATTAATTAGACACTCATGACTGTACCACTATTTTTCTGCTGCCATTTCTCTCTCATTATCCTCATCAACCCTCTCTTGCATATCACGGGATTCCTGTACTAAATTCGCATTTCTAGTAAAACAAAAAAAGAATATCTACTTACAGGGGCTTATAGAGTAACACGAGCTTGTATTGTTTAATTTTGGTCCGAAATTCAAGGCTTACCAGTTGCTGTTTGATGCACGTTGCAAAGTCTTAATGGCAATGCCTTAGATTCCCGACGCTTCATACGCCTCGCTACCATGCACCTCCAACGAAGGTCCGAAATCCGCAATGCAGTAAGCGAGCTTGTTCGAGGGCTCCAGGTGAACCTCCTATTGGGATATGTGTACTTCTGATTCCGCGACTTGAGACTACGAGATTGTGAATGACTCATGAACTAAAACCCGGCGCTTGTAATTATGCACGGAAATTTTCTCGGTTGTGCCTAGTCGTCCTATAATAGCAACATTTACATGCCTGTTTTGCGTACATTTCTGTTCAAGGACACGGTGGTTCGTTGCAGACACGAGTAAAATTGCCCTAAAAAATGATATGATAATTCTTTTTTTTTTGGCATGTAATGTACTGTATGATCCAATGATTCAGATCATAATTGATATAGTAGGTTGCCACTCTGACGAGTATAAACCGAGAACAACCGGTTGCTGATGAGATAATTATATTGTGTTTTAATGTTTAAGCATGACACAACCAACCAAAAAAAAAGCTTGTTCTCCGGTTTCTGTGAATTAACGTAACGTAGAGGTGCGGTGTCCCAATGAGCAGGCAAAAAAAAACTTGCAAAGCTTTTGAGGCTATTTCTGGTGACGGCTGGATGGGGCCGGGTTGTGGCGCTGAGGAAAAGCCAGTTTGGGCTAGTCGGGCCGAAGAAGTGATGGTAAGATCGGCTGTCAAACGCTGAGTATGGTCCTTTAAGCAACACACACCTGGATACTCGAACACCGGTTGGCCCGGTGATGGAATGAAGATGTTAGCCGGCTCTAGCTTTGATACTCGAACTCGATAAGTATAACCCTCTCCCCCGGAGCTGGCGTGTCGCCGTTACCCCAGTACTAGTACTTTATGGTACATATAAACCCACGTGCTTTCCCTGAATTATCGTCATACTAGAAGCACCTCTAACGCGTTCAACAAGTGGGCGTCGAGTTCTCGACTGTCAGTGTTAGCGCGTTCAATTCTACTTGAACCTGACTCATCCGATTTCGTCGCGCGCTGCACAGCTCATATTGTTGCCGTAGACACAGATTTCATTTATGTAGTGTAGAAAATCCTGTGCATTTTAGATTTACTTGATTGTAACTACATGTACAGATTAATATCTTTGATCAAAGGAGATGAATTAATGAATGCATTACATAAGATGAAATCATATGCGTCGAACTCGCGGGAACAAAACGCGGTCGAGGTCGGCGGTCCAAGGTCCCAAACGCAAAGCAGTCATGATGATGCTCATTCCTATACATCCAACTCGCTTCTCACAACACACGGAAAAATGTGGGTTCCACGAATAGTGGAACAAGTCTATTCCTAACTTGTCACAGGACAAAAAGAAGTCAGAATGTGACCTGACGATAGGAGCAAGGAAGTCATGGCTGACTTGCCGAAACAACGATGACTTGTCTATGAGTCTTGTCGCACGATGTTCTCGCTCCGTTGATTTAAGGGCTGCTAGTCGATTTTCATCATAATCTAGCTCGAGACCGACCTCGAACATGGACCTCTTATACCTTAAAAAATGCGGGTACCAGCGTTCACATGCTCGAAGCCAGGGTGAATGGATTCAAACTGAGATAGAACACTTACATACTTCATAGAACGGTGATCTCGAAACCGGTCCAGTTTATTTTTGTTCAGCACTGTCGACGCGGCTAAAAAAGCCGACACGGAGCTGGCACATGCTACATACATTATGAAAACTAGTGGAAGGTTGTCGATCCCTTGATCCAACGAAATTTCCATCCGCCGATAGTGGGATGTTATGCCTATACGAATGCTTCACCGTGCCGTGCCAAAAAGAGGTTTTCGGAAAAGGCATGTTATAACTTGAACACCATCACGAGAAAAGCTCCAAGGCAACATGAGCGAGTTCGTGTTCTTATTGCGTCTTTTTTTTTCTCAGGGTGAAAATCTCGTTAGCAAGACCTTAGGATCACTAAAGAACCCATTTTATTTATTGTGTATGCTGGCCTGACTATGGTATTGGTGTCTGGGTGACATGGCGTCGCCCGCTATTCGCAGCATGATGCGCCCTTGTGTTCAATCTCGTTTGGTCTGTATAGGAGCTGTCCACCGAGAGGGAGAAGGATATACGTGCCTAGATAGCACAGATAAGTGAAGAAAGATCGCCGTAGGTGTACTGATGGGAGCATGTCAAGATATTTGGGAGACGGGTATGGGCCCGCTGTGGCGAAAGGGGATAGGTTCGTCGGGTGTTTGTGATCTCCTATTAATATGAACTAGCCACTAGTTTTGGGTATCTTAGCTTTGGGAGTGCTAGTAAACCGACAGTACCGAGGCTTGGGAACATTTTAGGGCATGTGGGCATCCGTGAGGAAAGGACGGCGGTCCTATCGATGGACAAATGTATTGAGACTATAAAGTCCGCCGTACCGAGACTTGAGACTTGGGCCTCACTAAAAGTTTTCGGCCTGGGATTTTATGATCAAGTCTTCTTTCTGTACCATACTTCATAATCTCGACAAGTCTGGTCTGCACAAGCAAGGCATATGAATAACATCTACAAGGTGCGCACGGCGTTGGTTGACCAACAAGGAGCTTGTGTTTTTGGGGTGGCTTGATATCAAGTGGCAACAAAACGTGTCGACAAAGCTCACCTTTTAGTTCAACATCACTAGGCTAGGCCCCACTGTCAATGTTTGCTCACCGTGGATTCTTGGTACTTGGTGTCAGTGAAGAATAACTTTTCTTCGTCAGGGCTTCACAACTCACGTGTTTGACAGGCATGTGCTTGGCCTTTTCAAGGTCGTTTGGCCGTCGCAGTGCGCACTGTGCTAAGAGATTTGTGAGATCAGAGCACTCGAGAGAATAGTTTGATGGAGTGTACAGAACGGACCTGTATGTTCGGTGAAGGTTGGTGTTAGACCCACAAACTGTTGATTCCCTACAAGATTTGCGATTTTATCATGGTGAATTGACAAATTTATTAGACGTCTTGGTCGTAGAATCTGTGTAGAAGAGCGTCCCAAAAATTGAGAAGAACGAGTGAGATGTGTATAACAATGCTTGCGGCGTGCTACGCTGTGATTTATGATGTGGATGGGCAGAAGAAAGAGGCTTTCCGTGTTTGTTGACACCACGCTGATCAGTCTGCCACGCCCACTGTATCCAACAGGCATTTTCTCCTTCTCCTCCTCCCTCCTCCTTCTGGTCATTGTTTGTCGTGTTCTTGCCTTTGTCGTGCTCGTATATCGTGTATGTCAGGCAAGGCACCTCCAAAAGGCCCTCGTGCCCTTCTCGGCACTCAGCACCAAGTTCAGAGTCAGCCTCAATCTATCAATGGCCAGCAACAGCAACAGCAACAGCAGCAGCCATCATCCTCATCAGCATCGACCTCCTTGTTGCGTACGAATCATCTTTCCACCGCGCATACGAACCATACAAACCACTATTTGCCGCCCACTGGCCCACGCTTGTCTCCCACCATACCTACCACCTCGGTATTCTCGAAGCCCATTCCTACAGGCCCTCGCAGTCTTCTCAACACTGGTTCACGCGGAATTCCACCTAAAGGTCCTGCTCACTTCTCCGGTCGGGACAGAGAACGAGAAAGGGAGAGAGATCGTGACATACAGCGAGACCGGGAATTTGAACGGGAAAGGGAATCGGAAAAAGAGCCTGAAGGTGGTTTACAGACGAACCGACGTCCTGTATCAATCAAGAACAAGCTACAGGAAGGTACAGCAAGAGTAAGGATCTTATTCATTTTTTCTCAATGCCAGACCGGGGCTCTAAATAGACATGGTAACAGGTACAGATACCTCAGTCATACTCGACTCCAAATCCCCGGCCGACGACAAACGGTTTTCATGATAACATACCGAGTAATATCAACGGCGATGTGAGCTCAAGCTTAGCGTCTCCATCGACGCCTAGCATGAGTATCAGCGCTAATACTACGCGCGCAACTATCTCGATTCCTATCCCCCTCAGCGCTGCCTCGGCTCGTGCTCGTGAAAGTAAAGGTCTTCTCAAGCCTGTTCCGTCTCCATTTACGCGTGGTGAGCATGAAGCCAAGTCACCCTCTCCGCCGCCACCACCGCCACCACTTGCACCGCCCCCGCCTATTCATGATCCACCACCCCCGCCCCCGCCACCTGTAGAAGTACCTCCTCCCCCTCCACCTCCGACATCGACCCCGCCACCCCCGCCACCACCTACAGAAAGTAAACCCGAACCTCCACCTCCACCTCCACCTCCGCCACCACCAGAACCACATTCAATACCACCCCCGCCCCCACCACCTGCTGCAGAGGCTCCTCCCCTCCCCCCGACATCAGTTGCACAACGACCATTCCCAATACCTCGACATCAAAACCAGCCACCCTCAACGACAATCGCAGGTGGCCAAACACCAGTTTCAATTCCATTGCCACCAAAACCAGCATCGCCTAGACATTCATATTTTGACCAACCATCACCACTACCACCGCTACCACCGCTACTACTACCACTACCTAAAAAGCCCCAGCACCTATCACCGAAACCATTACCGCCATCACCGAAACCTCCACCCTCTAAGCTCGAAACCTCCACGTACCCCGAGCAGCTCACCTCCAAGACTCAGATACCCGAACATGCCCCATCCAATTCGCTCAATCATCCCAATCATCCCAATCATCCCAATCCTCCCAACCCAAATCCTTCGCCTCCACCTCCGCCAGAACCAAAACCCGAACCTCGACTTTATTCCCTACCTCCACTCCCCGAATTCCCACCGCCACGCAGCGAATATCCACCCATACGCTCATTCAAAGTCCTCTTTGACCCTGCTCTCGACGTACCCACCACACACACATCTTCGGCCTCATCTTCCTCAACGTCCTTCCCACCAAACGCCCCAAGTCCATTAGCGACCCAGAATGCTGGGAGTTGGGGTGCGCTGAGCTCACTTGGCGCGGGACCGTCGTCGTCGTCGGATGAAGGGAGTCCTACCGGTACTACAGCAGGACAACAAGCAGAGAATGTGGTTAAGCGCGATCCTTCTTACTATCGCGCGCTGATTGAACATGTACGGAAGCATGCTCCGAGTTCTAGCGTCGCACAGGAGAGGATTAAAGGTAAGGGGAAAGGAAGGGAGATGTTATTCAGGTTTGAGGGGGAGGTTGTTGGTCCATCTGGCGTACTCTCAAATCGGGGTACGAGCATGGAGATAGGTGTGGATGGACGAGTGAGGTCGAAAGAGGCAAAGGAGGGGCTGTTGGATGCAGTAAACCGAGAATCAGAGAATAAAGAAGGGAAAGGCGCTGGGGGAAAGCGTGGAAGGGGAGAAGACGGCGGAGAAGATATGAAGATGGATGTGGACGTACGGAGTAAAGTGGACGGGCACGAGGGTATGGTTGAGGAGGAGCTAGTTCCTTGTGATCCGAGGAAAGACCCTGCATTCAAGCACATCAAGTTAAATGTGGCACGACCATTGAGAGAATCATTTGTTGAAGCGCGGTGGGAGGTGCGTGTCATTACTTCTATAGTTTCACAAGTCTTACTAACAGGCTCATTTTCTCCCCTGGCACTTGTCACCCCTCTTGTTTGTGCGCTGCTCCTTATATGTATTTATCTTCTTGATATTGTTACGTGATCTGCGTCGTAACCCTACATGGTGAAAACCACAACAGCATGATAGTAACACGCCTACACCACCTCCAGTTGGCGTTACCCTCACCTCCATCCCACCTTTGACCTCCACCTCCGTGCTTCGAACACATTATCGTACTTATGGTCAGCTCACCTCGTTCGAGTGGCAAATCAATCGGTCCAACGGCGCTGCTCTTGGCGTGCTTCATCTTCGCTACTCTCACCCTAAAGAGGCCGCTCAGTGCGTAAAGAATGAAGAAGGACGGCGAGCGGGATTCGGGCCGGGCATGACAAAAGTAGCTGGTCAGGGAGACAGTGAGGATAAGATCAGAGCAGTTCTAGATACGGAAGGCAAGGTTCTCAAGATTGTGATGAAGGAGCTGGAAGGAAGAAAGGAGCGTGAGAAGGAGGAGAGGCGGAGGAGGGAGAAGGGCCTACCGCCGCTTGCGGCCGAAGTAGCCACGGCACCGACGACGCAGCCTCAGACGCAGGTGCTAAATGGGGAGGTGTCCCAGACGCCCAAAACTTCACTGTCACAAGCACCAGGGCAGGGCCAGCAGCAACAGCAAAAGCGCCCAGGTCTATCTCAAACATCGTCTAACTTGTCCTCGACCGAACCCGCCACCCTCCAGAAAAACCCCATCCACCCAACCCTTCCCGCTAATCCAATGCGCATACACGCTCATCCGCCAGCGCACCATGCGAGCGGATCTAGCAGCGCAAGCCCACTCCGTCCCCACACCCCACGCCAATCCAACGGAAGCGTGACACCAGCAACTCAACAACACCCACAAATACCTGGCCTTCCAGTAAACCCGAACGCGCATTACAAGAAAGGACTGGATGATAAGGATGCCATTGCGGCCATGCGTAAACCGCCAGAGGCATTGATCAGAGCGCGAGCGGCGGTTGGGATTGCTGAACCTATGAGGGGATCCTGGGATTTTAAGGAGAAAGATATTGCCAGGGAGGGGAGGGAGAGTGAGGACTCCACGCCCTACCACTCACATGGTCGTTCGACGCCTTACAGGGCGAGACCCGGTTCCTATCGTCCTTGGGCTGATCGCGACAGGGATAGAGACAGAGGAAGAGATAGAGGGGACAGCTACTATCCTTCAAGATCACCCTCACCCTACCATCGTGATCGTGGCGATAGTTGGCGTAGCTCCAGAGATCGGCGTAGTAGGAGTCGCGACCGCGACTGGGACAGGCTGCGTACTCGAGGAGACAGTTACCGTGGGAGTGATCGTGATCGTGATCATGACCGCGGAGGTGACCGATGGGAAAGAAGCTGGAGTCGAAGCCAAAGTCGTAGTAGGAGCAGGAGCAGGAGCAGGAGCAGGAGCAGAAGTCCAAGTCGATATGGACGGGATAGAGAAGGCGCAGAACGAGATACCAAGGCAGAAAGAGAGAAGGAGCATGCTGTGGTGGTGGAGATGCTCGCAAGGAACGGAATGGATCACGTGAAGCTGCCGTTAGTAGGGAGTGCTAGAGAGCAGGATGTGAGGGAGTTTTTTGAAGGGTTCAGGGTTGACAAGGTGCGTTGTTCTCTCTATTTGGCATTCGCAGCGATCTCATACGTTTGATGGTGTCTTTTTCTTCTGTTTGCCTCGCTGTCTGCTTTTGGTACGCTTCTTCAATAACCACGGTAATACCTGGCATCGCCCTACACCTGCTATAGGTCCTTAAAGATCACCTCGGCTGGTATGTCACCTTCCTTACAGCTGATACAGCCGTACGCGCTGCACGTGTGCTCTCCAACTCTAAACAACTCGCACACCAACAAGTAACTCTAACCGTCTCCCATGCACCTTCCCTACCTGTGCAAGGTCCAAAAGTTGACAAGTGGGATCATAACACACTCGTCGATGCAGCACAAAACCTCATCATCAAAGAGCTGAATGAACTTCTACTAAAGGACATCAAAGAGCGTTTGATGGGGGCAGAGATGCGTTCGGCTATAGGATTAGAACGGGACAAGCTGAGAGCAGGTCCAGTTGGTGGATCAGAAGGCGTAGGCTCGGGAGTGGGAGAGAAAAGAGGGTTGAAAGGGCTCTCGTTCAAGAAGCAGCCAAAGCCGAAGGTTATTGTGACAGAGCAGACAGGAAACGCCACAGAACTCATCGAGCAGCCTGTGGAGAGACAAGAACGAGAAGACGACCAGGACGAGGAAGGACCAGAGGAGGAGGAGTCAATAGAGGAGAGACCCAAGAAGAAGAGGAAGAAGGAATCGATCAAGAAGATCAGCCGCAAAGTAGTCGAGGCTGATGTGGAATCCGAGGAGGAAGATGCCTCAGATCCTCTACGAGTCATCGACGTGGTTCGCAAACGTGTTTTATCTGATGACTTGGAACAAGACACAGAGAAGGAATCTGCAAGAAAGAAACCGAAGATTGAAACAGAAATCCAGGTTGAAACTAGAACGAAGAAAGGGGCGTCAAGGAAAAAGACGAAGAAGACGGTCAAGAAAACCTTTGAGAGCATTGAAGATGTCCTCTTCCCTAACGACCTAGACTTTGAAGCCCCTTCTGTTACGCAGGTCCGAATCACACCCGGTCTCGACTCATCCCTTTCACCTTCACCTACGCCAGATGCCAAACATCTGCCTCCACGTGTCGTAACCCCTCCCCCTACTCCCCCACCAGATCCGTTCCATTCAGGTTTATGCGAGGACGACGAAGACGTATATTTCCTCAAGCTCGCACTAGGTGGCTACCAGCCGCCAGAGGAAGAAGAAGAAGAGACCACACCACCTCCGTCGGATCTAGCGCTACCAGAGACACCCCCATTCCACAAGCACATCACTGGTTCTGCGCGCACGGAAGGTTTCTATAAGATCACGCATGCGGAAAAGGCGGCTTATGTTGCCCAATATCAGGCACGCGCTGCCACCGCTGTAGAAGCTACCCCGGCGATCGAGGAACCAGCTCAGCCCAAACATGTTACTTCCTCGAGATCAAATCGCGCCAATGCGCGGAGGCGTGCACAAGGCCTCGAAGAGATCAATCAAGTGCAGAGAGCAGTGGCTTTATCTAAAGGCGAAACTGCAGCGAATGAACTGAGCTTCAAGTTTAACCAGCTACAGACTAGAAAGAAGCATCTTCGCTTTGCCCGTTCCCCGATCCACGACTGGGGATTATATGCTATGGAAAAGATTTCGAGAGGAGAGATGGTTATTGAATATGTTGGGGAAGTTATACGTGCACAGGTAGCAGATAAGCGAGAGAAGGCGTACGAGAGGCAAGGGATCGGCAGCAGCTACCTTTTCCGGATTGACGAGGACCTTGTCGTGGACGCAACCAAAAAGGGGAATCTTGGGTACGTGTTTATTACGATTCCTATAGAAGTCTCTTACGACAACGCATCCTAGGCGTCTAATAAACCACTCTTGCGACCCCAACTGCACGGCAAAAATCATCACCATCAATGGCGAAAAGAAGATTGTCATATACGCTAAACAAGACATCGAACTCGGGGATGAAATCACTTATGGTTTGTTCCATTCGCGTTTCGTTCACAATCAAAGCTAAATTGTCTGTGTAGATTATCACTTTCCATTTGAGCAAGATAAGATTCCTTGTCTGTGTGGTTCTACCAAATGTCGTGGTTATCTCAACTAGATTTTGCTATAATTCATTTTTACAGGTAATCAGGTTGTCTGTTATATTGTATACCCTTACCTTGCCCTACACCCATTCTCTCCACATTGCATGTCGCTTGTATCGCTAATAACATCTGTTCACTTACATATTTGTTCTCATCACTCATGGCTGAGCGTCATATCACTGACTCACCCCAATTTGTACCAACACTTCAGATTATGTTACAGGTAGCATTGCCCACCCCAAAAGAGCTATTGGTTGGGTTTCCCCTTATGCCTCCGCCCGATTTGCCAGCACATCGCAAGTCCCCTTACCTCTCCATTCACACACAGGTTGACGTCCATGTACTAAGATCATTATAGCGGACTGTTGAGCCGAAAATAAATTGACTAATCATCTGTCAGGACTTGAAACTTGAGGTCAGCCCTTAGGGGAAGTTGATGACGACCAAGTTCACCAACCAGTTCTCTCTCCAAGCCAAACCTATGTCCGCAATTGTCGAATTAAGGGGTCTGTGGGAAACCCGTAGTAATCGAAGTAGTGTCACATCTTTCCCATGCGGAATCCTGTGCACTATCCTGTCTCCTTAAAGAAGGTACATATAATCAAGGTGGCGTTTGCTCAAAATAGCCAGACTGTGAACACCGTCCAAACCATCAGGCTTTGATGTGACGCCCGAGAAACTAGAATCAAACAAAAATCATTTATCGAATCTTATCAAGCGTACACTTCCAGCGATAAAAGTAATCTCATTTCCTTCAAGTTAGTAACTGAAAAAAATTGCAACATGATGCTTGACGTAAAAACTTTCGTTGCTCAGCTCGGAAGGGCAGACAAGAAAAATATATGCTGACTATATGCAATGTCGTCGTAGCATCTTGGCTTGGCAGCCATGGGAGTTGTAATCAGTTCAAGACCCAGGGAATGTGGTCTTTACAAATAGCTTCGGTTAGAGGTTCGCTGAGCCCACTTTTAAAGTCATTCGAGAAGTCAGACGGATGCAGCTTGGTTTACAAATAGCTTCGGTTAGAGGTTCGCTGAGCCCACTTTTAAAGTCATTCGAGAAGTCAGACGGATGCAGCTTGGTAACTGCGGCTTAGCAAGTGTGAGTCTCTCCTGTACTTGACTGACTATCGAGCGCGTGGTGGGCAGTTGTGGGAAGGCAAGTCGCTTGGGTGTCAGCGAAGGTATCTGTAAGTCGCATGGATGGCATTGATGTGGGTACAGGTGATGGTTCGCTGCCACCGCTTGTAAGCGTCGGGTGTCGCAACCTGTGATAAGAGAGCACTTCGGGCATCCTTGTTGTAATGTACGTCAACTTCATGTATGAGACCTTAGGAGACCATACGTTCATGAGGCCTTTGACAAGGCAAGAATGACCTTTGGGAACTTGTGCAAAGTAAGCGAGCATTTGGGCTGCTGTTGATTGATTGGTTGCCCGCGATGGTCTATTCTAACCGTCAAACCTTCCCTCGGACACAAGGTGGGCCAACAGGCTCGCCGAGGCTTCCTCATGTTGTTATCTGTGCACGAAGCGTGCTTATAAGTCGCCCACTCCGGTATCACCCTCTATTGAACACAAAAGCTCTCCTGTCCATTCGCTCTACATTTAAATGCTATCGAGTAACTGGATAGTACTGGAAATGAGGCCGGGTCGTTATTGAACACCACGGGAGCTCGTTTCTCGTTACGAGTCGGGTACTTGTCCGCTAGCTCCCCGCGAGGAGCTACCCGGCTTTCTGGGGGGTGCCTGAGGCTCCTCGAATCGAATGGTTATTAGGGCGGAGATGGGGCGACGTTTGGTCAGGCCAGTGGGTTGGTGAGGATTTTTACATGGTGACTGTTAAATTCACCAAAGAACCCGTAGATGCCTAAGTATTGCGCCCAGGACATAGCCTGCCTGGACCAGGTTTTGGTATCAGGAACAAAGAAGGCAGAAGAAGTATCGTATTGGGGGATATCCATCCGCCTGGTTTGGTTACCCAAGCACTGTAATATTCCTGCCGCGCGTGACGACGGCATCTTTTTCTGGTTGAGACTATCTGAGACTTGGCTGAAGCGTACTAACCGTATTCAGGTCTCCACGTGAACGGACATAGAAGACAACCCTATTTTTTTCTTTTGTAAAACAAATCCTACCGTGACGCGAAAACACCGGGGCCAGAACCATGGTCCAATGGAGCCAATAGACGTCTACAAAGCCATGGCACCTGTCGAACGAAGTAGAAGGTAGTTGTGATGGACGGGCGAAGGGAGCGGCAATGATGTGAAAATCAGTTCATTCAGAGAGCTCCATCCGGAGTCAATGGTTCGTGGAGACTAGGGGCTCGACACGAGTTGATGGCTGTTTAACTGCCGACATTTTCGCAGTAGCCCATAGACAGATAAAAGGTTTGGAATGGAGGCCCTGTAGGGGCAGAACAAGTGTACGAGCGCCCATCCTTTTAAACGCTATTTGAAGGTAGTATAGGACTGAGGTTAAGCAGCTTTCGACAGATTCTTGTGCCGTCGGTAGTAGACGACAAACCTTGTTTCCCAAGTGAGGAAGTCGAGCCTAACACGTGCGTATGTTGTTTCAAACCTTTATCGTTAGTTTTTGTGCCTCTTTACACCGTCGGAATTAAAGGAGTGCGACTCGGGAGTCATGCTTGGTTATCTACATAGGTATTCCAGCTTGTCGATCGGAATCTTACTTGATTCATGTCATGAGGAGTAAAGAGGTATATAAAATAAAATCTTACGGATATTAATCATCCCCAAGTAGTCACCCATGATTTGTTTTGAACAAATAGCCTGCATATGTAACCAATATGTTTTGTCAACACCGCAACAGTCGGACCTAGCAGCTTGTATCTGGATTACAGAACGCTTGCAGGGACCTGATGCGATTAGGGTGATGCTAGCACAACTGGCACGGCAATGTGTTGGCTGAATATTAGTATCTGACTGAGGAAGTAAGGAAACAAGCATAGGTAACTCGTAGTCGAGGTATTGGTTCTAACCTCAGCACAAGAGTGGTCGGTCTAAGCAGGTGTGAAGGTGCGTCCTGTTCAATAACGAGATCAAGATTCAGGGATAGAGCGGTGTGATGGCCGTACCATTAGCTCCAGACGCATTGTATGGGATTTCATGGATTTCACATGAGTGATCAGCTTGGAAATCCTAGGATAGGTGAATAACAAGCCATGTCGCCTCATTCACCGCCGCCTTGCGCATGGGAAAGGCATAAAATACTATGGTCTAACATTCAAAACAGCCCCCAGATAGGAGTGCAATTCTATTCTTTGTCAAATAGAGATCTGAGATAAGATGAAGTCCTTGAACGGAGCCTGGACAGAACCCGAGAAAAAGCGGCTGGGCAGGTTTGATGTGATTCGTTGAAGGGATTTACTGGTGTACTTATGGAGTTTTTTTCCCAATACTCTGCGCTAATCACAAGGTCACGTAAGTGAGAAAAGTCAGGAAAACCACGCACAAGCCAACAAAACGGCTACCAGTATGCAATGTTCAGACGGATGAGTTCTTAGTTCAAGTTGAAGCGCGGATTACGGCAGCAGTCACAGTCACAATCTTATCTACCAGTTGGCGCCACACCCAAGATGTAGACATTATTGCAACATACCGACCTTCATAACCAGGAAGCAAGAACTCAATTGGGAATCACTTAGATTTAATAGAAAAAGGGACGTCACAGAAGGCATAAAAATTCCTCTTGTGTTTTGCTTGTTTCAAAAATATATGCCAATTCAAGATTATCATGATTCGTCGGTGATCGTGCGTCAGAATACTTGTCTCGCTGTCTCGCACGAGAAAAAAAGTCTACTAGTCATCCTTCACATTAGCCGTAGTCAAGGCTTTGATGAAACGATGGTTGGTTCGTGATTTTGATGGTCTGATGGCCTGATGGTTTCGTTTAGATCATTGTTGAATAGGTACGAGGTTCTTTATAGACACGTTGAGCACGGAGTGAAGACACACATTCAATTGGCAAGTAACTATGGACACTGTTGTTACAACTCGATGCATAATGGCAAAATCTAGTATGCTTAATAGTCTATTATAATACAGACAGGTAACGGACAACAAACCCCATGTTCGTGAAGATACAATAAAATAAAGATAGATAGTGATATGCGGTATCAGACAGAAAAAAGAAAATATGCTAGGTACTGGTCACGGTTGTATACCAAGATTGGGTGTGTGAAGCGCGGCGTTGTTCATGACCTCGAAACCCGACATCATATGATGTAGACGTTTCCTGGGAGGAATCGCAGTCAAATCCTACAGAAGATATATTATTAATACCGGTCAAAAGCTTCACCTTTAAATAGTTTTACCTCACAAGCATATTGAGCATCTGGCCATGGATACATCAGGTCAAAAACCAGGGGCAGTCCAAACCACTTACCATTGAGCTGTCCGCCTTGGTCCCATGTGCGCATGTGCTTCCGGGATCGCGCAGCCGGATCCTACAATGATTCAGTACCTTCCATCAATGATGGGGGGAAACGGCTAACCTCGAGATGCGCAGTCGGCTCGTTTGCGTACACATTCTGAACTTCACTAGTCCAGTCTAGTTTTGCACTCACACGGGGGTGACTGAACGCATCCGAAGGATTACGAACGTCCTGGAAGCCGTAGTTCTTGAAATGGGACATGTGCATATTGGGGTTACATACTTCTGTGTGGTATCTTGATGGGCTTTTGCGCTCTTCGCCTGAAAAGGAAGATTGTCTTGATCTCGATTCTGTATCATGATGTCAATGATAATGACATGGATATCCAAGCAACGGGGGTGGGGGACGTACCAAACGGTTGATTTTGGGAAAGAAGAGCACCCACTTGGGAGGAGGGAGGTGAGTGTGACTTGAGGAACAGAGTTTGATAAACTTACTAATATCGTCTCGTCTTTTCTCAGCGGCCGTGACAGCGTGTCTCGCTTGGCGCTCCACGTCAAGACAAGCGGTGTACCTCATGAAGGCATCTTGTGTATCTTTCTGGGCGCGTAACAGAGCGTTCCGGGCAGTTTGGAGACCTTTTTATGACAGAGAAGTAAACTATAATGGTTATTAGGGGGGAATAGTCTTACTGGAAGAACCGGATTCATGCGACATGGTTTCTGCTGTTCTCATTGATGGCGATTGTGAGGTCCGCTGGCTTGAGCCTTCAGACAATCGGTCTAAGAGGTAGATACATCACCCGTCATACGAAAAGGAATGGTCCTGAATTGCCTACCATGTATAGAACGATGATTTTGATCAACAAAGCTTGAGTCAGACGGTTCAGGAGTAAGTGAATCGCCGTTAGAGTGATCACGGGGAGGATATGTATGGTCCCCGGGGCTGTTTCGTAGGCGAGGGTTGTGTGGGATGCCGCTAGCCTGCCTTTCGATGAACTTTCGAAGGAATGTAAGTTCGACGTCGTCAGGCATTACGTATGGGGGGCCTTGTATATCGCCCTTTTGCATGAGGAGCTCGAGATGTGACATTGTTTTGTCCTTCAACTGTTGTAGCCACTCGTGTAATTCCATATGATCCTGGTCCGCACGGGCGTCATAGTCTTGGCGCCTTCGCGCCTTGCGCCAGTATGTTTTGGTTAGTTTGAGTGCACGATTGACCTCACTGTCTAGAGTCCGATACCAGTCACTAGCTTGTCGGTTTAGTCTAACGGCGAGAACGCCTGGTTGAACCCGGAGTTGGAGGATGCAGCGGCCGTCGCGATCTGGAGGGCCTAGGACACCTTTCTGTCCTTGGTTGCCTCGGGTGGCACCACGAGATACATTGCCGAGTTCTGGCCATGGAAGATCATCTGGTGCTGGTGTTGCCATGTTATGATGCAAGTTGTAGGGAGTAAGGGTTGTCTCCAAGTGAAAGAGTCAAAGGCAGAAAGATGAGGCAAGAATCTAGGGAGACGGCTTTTAAAACATCTCGGAAAAACCCCTCCAAATATGCGACCCATTTGTAGGTTTGAAGTTATGATGCTGATGCGAAAGATCAAACGAGAGTTCGACATTGAGGCAAGCCACCTGTTGAAAGCCCTGGTAACAAGGAAAGAACCTACAGCCATATGGGGACTGGGTGGGTTCATCTCGATACCCTTTTATTCTCACGGGTGTGACAAGATTCTCATAGATTTATATTCCCCTTTTAGTCAGACCATAAAAGTGGGTTTACTATGTACGACATTCCCCCCCACCCGGCTTTGTGGCGAATAAAGCTTATGTAGACAAAAATATAATGCTATATCCTTAGCTAGAAAAGTTAACCCCTTGCGCCAACGGTGCGCTGTTTGAAAAGTTCACTATGTCCCCATCAGCCAAACTCAACTAAGTCACTCAGTCACCAGGCGCAACTCACGAGTGCAGGAGCTCCATCGTACATATTGCTTCCACGCATCACCACCCGATTCGCGGCCCCTAGATAGGCAAATACCGTAAGAGGGGTATCACACTCATTGAAATGCGACTGTGACTTGCCATCCGGTACTCTATCCGAATCAAACGCAGTTAGAACGCATCACGCCACATGAGCAAAGTGGATGACGAACCTTGTTCCCTCCGAATGCAGCTCCGATTTCAGCACCGCTTGTGCCCACATTCACCTGCGGATGACTTGCGGTGAGCATTCCGAGATGAGGAGCGCTCGGAAATGGAAAACACACATTGACTATGCCCGTATCTGATCCGCCGGGGCCGATCCATTTCCCCAGATTTCTAATATCTCTGGTCCACAAGCTGCTTGACAGGCCCTAGCAATTTTGATCATTCAGATAAGTCAGCAGTCACGAGCAGTATCCAAACCTGGGGCACAGCATTATTCAACGAGATCGCGTCCTCGAGATTATCAAAGATTGCAACATTCAGAATTGGAGCAAACGTCTCTGTAGACCAAATTTGTGCTTTGGGATCAACAGATTTTGGAATGGCTATTGTTGGCTCGACAAAATTCCCAGCGTCAAGGGGTGCATCAGTGTATCTGTTCCCACCAGTCAGTATGTCAGCGTCAATCGAGCGCAAGTGGCTAATAGTGTTCGCATAGGTCTTGAGTGCTGCAGAAGAGTGTAACGGCCCTAGAAGAGTACCATCGACGAGCGGGTCTGCAGGTCTGACGGTGCCATACAGCTTCTTAAGGCGGTCAAGGAATTCCGTTGCAATATTGCGATGAAGGTATAGTCTTCTAGTCGATGTACAGCGCTGACCTGCCGTGCCGACAGCACCAAAGAAAACTGAGGGGACTGCCATCGAGAGGTCTGCATCAGGCATCACGATGGAAGCTTTGATAGAATGTGTGATATGAGTTCTGTTTTCCACAAGCTGTATGAGGATAATGTGACTATACCATTATTGCCACCTAATTCAAGAATTGTTTTTCCAAACCGAGACATAACGGTCTTGCCGACAATTCGTCCGACATTCTCACTTCCTGTGAATGATACTGTAACCACCTGTCTCAATGTCTTGCCATAACAATAAACCAGCCTCTGCATCAAATACCTAGTTCAACATCTCCACTTTCTGCGATGGCTGCGCCGGCTTCCTTGCCACCAGTCACCAGCCCAGCCACAGCGCCTGGAATACCGTTGTTTTCAAGCACACGAGACACAATTTTTGTGATAGCGATGGAACACAAGGGCGTGCTAGGAGACGGTTTCCAGACCGTCGCATTGCCAGCTGCTAGAGATAACGCTAAATTCCTAAAGCAGATGTCTTTTGTTAGCGTACTCATTTACTGAAAAAGGAATACCAAATATACCATCCGTATACAGCCACGGGAAAATTAAATGCAGATAGGACGGCTACAACGCCCAGAGGGTTGGGCACTGGGTAACATGTCAAATAAATCATCAGGAGAAGCATTAGAAATATAGACCTTCCAAAATCGAATGTCCTGGGCGCTCTGATGCAACGACGTTACCGTTCATCATCCTTGAAAGCCCTACAGCATAATCACACTATAATGTGATTGGTTCGGGGTCATTGACTGCATGTGAAAAAAACCGCACGATATCGATGAATTCTTGAACTTCTCCTATTCCTTCCGTCTTGATCTTTCCCATCTCAAGAGAAACGAGAGCACCCAGCTCGTCTCGCTGGAAACGGGAAGGCATCAGATACTGTCGTCAACCTGATGATGTAGTGATACAGCATCGTACCTTTGCTGCGAGGGCTTCTCGTATCTGTCTCAAAATTTCTCCTCTGCGGGGGGCTGGGACATCTGATACGAGATATTGGAACGGAATGAAATCAAAACGCGGTTTTTTATAGGAAGATTGCGCGACTAACGTCTGAAAGATGTATATGCTTCACGAGTGCGCCCAAGAGCATCATGGAGCTCCTGAGGAGAAGCAGTTTTGACAAGAGCGAGAGTTTCTCCTGTAGTTGGGCAAACAGAGGAGAATATATCCCCAGACCCTCTCCATTGTCCGTCATAAACACCCGATATCTCCTCGGTCGTTGGTATGTCCAAGGATGAAAGTATGGCAGAGGCGCGCGTAGACAAGCCACGCGTGACATTGACTTTTCCTAGCCTGTATAGGGCGCGTTTTGCGAGAGATATGTTGTTCATACTGCGGTTCTGGTAAAGCCCGTTCAACAGCCGCGATGAATGACTACCTTGAATTATTCTCGCCGACGTGTATGGGCCTGGTACCCTGAGTTCAACTATGATCCGCCCATTCACGTGATACTCCAACCTCTCTGATTTTATACTCACTGCAGAAAAACTCTCATACAGTATGTGTTTAAATTTTACAGAAAGATTTACCTTGCGGTTGTGAAGCGATATTCGCGGAACGACAGTACTTACTTTGACAGCTTTTTGGCGAGCCGAGGTTCTTCTTCTGCCAATGCTTCAACCTCTAATATAGATATGAAACTGATTTTGAGGGGTCAAGACTGCCATCGTTTTTTATGGACCATGTAATGCATTGGCTATCATTCAAAGGTAGGCTTAACTATTAAGAGCCCAGGTTTGGGTAGCCTTACTTGGGAGATACCTTGTGGTAATTTGATTTCCTCTGTCACTCAACTCTCGGCTGTGTACCCCATCACCAATCATTGTTGGCCCGATACCTCACGCATTTAATTCGTTCGGCGAAGTCATCGGGGAATTTTCATCGTCTTACTCAGGATATCTAGCTCCTCAACCAAAACTCACGTTACCATATTAATTATCGCTGATGAAACTGCTAAGTGACAATGTGTAATGCGAATTCGGTTATGGGCCTGTGTCGTCTTGTCGATCAGTTCGAACCAAACGGCATGTGCATGTGATCCAACTCTATTGCTATTGGTAAGATGGCATGAGGCGTATGTGTTATCATATCCATACTATGTAGACATTCATGTCCAGCGACAGTGTACCGCCATCAGGGATGTGACTTCTTATATATTGATTTCATTACACATGCCAGTTCGCAAGATAAGGAGTACGATCAGATATCATATTCTATTTCATAGTACTTACTACGCTGCGTGATGCTATATCGACATGTACAGTCAAGACGCTGACGATCTACATTTCGGCAATTGTTAGCTTATCCGCCACCCGAAACTACTCTCCCTCTAGAGACTGTCAAAAAATGTGGGCTCTACATCCACCGAGTTTTTCCCCTTTTTTTTAGTGGGCCCGGTTTTCTCAGGTTTACGTTTACGCTTCTTCATTTTAGAATCTTCACCCTCAGAATCCTCGCCTAGCTCCGTGATCTCAATCGAATCAGTCCTGACCCTGACAGGTTTGGCTGGGAACCGAGAGGCACCAATACTGTCGTCCTCACTGTCTTCTTCGTTCTGTTCCCTGCTGACGTCCAGATTGTCCTTATCGTCTTCTGCATTCTTCTCTGAGAAGTCGTGGAAGAACGCTCCCAAGTCGCTCAATTTTACGACTTCCTCGTGACCCACGCTCCCGACCCACCACCTCCCCCGCGTTTCCCCGTCCTGGTTCCTATCTACACTAAGATTTCCACCCACCTTGCTTCCGGTTTTATCCACCTCTTTGCTATCCTTTTCCAATGTCAATTGACTTGTCCCACCACCAATGGCGATCCGCTCTACCGGCCAGTCACCATGATCTGTGACAACCCCAATAAGCTTGGTCGGGAGAATCTTGACCGCCCTGACAAAGCCATCAGATGATCCGGTTAGAATTGTGCTTGCGGTTTCAACACCAGACAATTCTGGAGGCAGGTTACAAAGTGCATCAACTGAATGTGGATGACTAAGGAAATGGTTTCACGGTGGAGTGGTCAAAAGATGGGCCGTTACTAGATCAAGGCGAGCGTACCCAGGGATACGGTCAACGCAGTCACCCCACCCAGCCTTACGGTTGAAAATAGAGAGAATCCCAATCTGTGTACCTACGACTATCTTTGAGGCGCTGCAAAAAAATCAATTCAGTTAAACTTAATTTAAGAAGCAGCGGCCATTGCGGGTAGATGGGGGGTTATAAACAACGATACTAAACAAACTGATGTCTGCTGACTTGCAATGGAGACAGTTGTTGATGTTCTACATTCGCCCCCAAGCAACATAGCATAGCAAGTACGAAAGCAGCAACCGATGTGGAAATTACGACATACCTTTTGATGGCTACGATCGAGAGAAGTTCATCTTCTTGGTCCTCAGATTGGGCGGATGGTTTTGATTCCTTGGAACGAACATCTATCACAGATAACGTTCCATCACCGCTAGCTGTTTGTCAGCGAAGGGTTTCATAGGTGCCGATCTGCGATAACGCTCCAACAAGGGGAAAAGAAGATACCTAGTCGCAACCAGCTGCTTTTTGTCTTCCAACCACAAAAAATCGGTGATATAATCAAAATGATGGGTGTAGGTTTTGATGGACTCCCGCTGTCGAGGATCCCACAACTAACTGATTTAGCTTTTGCGCCCACAAAGGCGACAGACACAACCATACCTTGATGACACCGTCATCATCACCCGTAGACAGCAACCATGGCATGAGATATTTGATGCGATTTATCGGTGAACTTGAGCCAAAAAGGCACACGCATCAAAACCGGATAAAATTGGATCCCAGAAATTTCGGGGGGGAAGCTTACTCGTGAGCCTTGGGCCGAATGTCAATATTTTCGGTGACCGTGTCAATGACACTGCAGCATCACCATCAGTTCTATCAGACTGGAACGGCGCCATCATCTTACTTCAGCGCCTTGTCTTTGCCTCCAGCGTACAAATGTGAGCCATCAGCGTAGATAGCCAACGTCCTGCATGAGCGTTTCGATGGGCGCACAGAAAAGATGCGCTGGTATTGCCCTTGATCATCATAAGCAAACGCCTTTATATGGCCAGTCAAAAGGCCAGTGTATATCGTTGAATGAGTGGGGTGGAAAACGACATCGAAAATTTGCGCGCCAGCCAATATTTCTGGCATGAAAGTTAGTTCACAAAGATGTTCTTTTGGGCTCGGAAGATGCCGACATCAATCATGTTACATAGAATTGCAGCAGATTCAGCAATTACATGTATCTATACCACGTAGAACCAGTCCATGATTTTGATACCTACATGCTTCATCCAAAACACGAAGGGGCTAGAGCAAGTATATGTGAGGTTGGCAGATAGACGGCTCCGGTTTGCAAGACTATCAGCATGCCAGTGTCAAATGTCGTGGTAAATGGAAGCTATGATATATGTCTCGCTTGTCAATGAGCAAATTTTTACACCTGATTTTTTACATCTAAACTTGATCCCACCACCCCCAAGTCCGATCCGGAACAGGCGGGCATTCGAGGCACATGTAGAGATCGTACCTTGTACAATATAACCCTACAAGCACAAGGCTCATTTCGTACTCTGGAAGGCCCCATCGTTCATGTAACGCTGACGATTGCAGCCAAAAAATATATATCGAAAGCTGATATGCGAACGCTGCTAAATAGAATTACTAGATGTGATGTGTGAGATCAAGTACGTTAGGAGTCCAGCTCCAGCAAAGTCTTTAAACGAAAGTAATGTTGACGTGCGGGGATGGTGGAAATCCAGTGGCTGCGGTATACTGCCGACATGTCTGGTTCCGACTTCATGCCTTCTTCCTTTTTTAGTCCGCGATGATCCCATAGCACATGCGAAACGAAATCTTTCATGGTGTCCAATACCTTCATCGAAACATTGCTGCATCGTGAGATGGACACGCTCCGAAGGGCTAAATTACAGCGCTTCCTATCTTCGAGATAGGTAAGGAGAACGTCCAAAAATCGTGAGTCGTCAAGATCGTAATGTGAGTTTACGGGACCAGATGGTGAAACCATCAGACCACCAGCAAAACAATCAATGTTGTGGAGGTAGATATCTTCCAATGTTGGGAGAAGCATGGAACTCATATCGTCGTATTCCAGATGAGAATAAGATCTAGCATTCAGCAAGAGGGTCCAAAGTAAGCCGCTGGGAGGGTGGCCGCTAATGTTCAGAACGCGTAGGGATGGAAGCAAATATGATAGCCTAGGCCACGTTTTCTGAGTTACGACGTCGAGGTTGTTCAGGGACAGAGTATGAACATCTGTGAGAGGGAGGAAGTCTAAAATTGTCCTGAGAGCAGAGACAAGAACCTCATCGTTTGTAGTATGTGCATCAGGACCGACCACAAGATCTAGCCGCGGTTCTCCAATGTCGGCGAATTCAAACGCACGTATGCGCAGCGACTGTCGAAATTTGGGATTGAAAGTACGCTCTTCGGTATATCGCAGCGAATCTTCAAGACCCGTGATCGTAAGACTACCAAGGGGAATTGTACACGCAGCCTCGTGCGAATGAGCTCCGATGACTTCAGCTAACGTCCAAAATTCGTCCTTGAAATCAGCAAGGCTATCGATGTAGCAATAAACGCGAGTGGCGGGGCGATAGACCATTGACTCGAGGACTCTCGTTATATCTGGAATGGAACCAGAAAGGGATATGGATTGCAGCATTGGGAGGAGGACGTTGCGTCCGGAAAAGCCACCTCGGCGAGCACCAGCTATCGCTTTTGGAAATGCGCGCACTAGAGTCAGATGTTCCAGCGTCACGAAGCCCGCTAGAAGAGAGAAAAATTCCTGACAGGAAGGACGTTGAGAGGAGGGAATGTGATGAAGGCTCAAACAGCGTAAATTTGTATATCTCGACGATAAGAGACTCATTGGCGCCCTATGCAGTTCCAAATATCTGAGAGAGGGCAGAGAGGGTCCGCCGCTCGGGAATAAAGACTTGGAAGACTTGGAATACTGGATGCTCTGATTGTCTTCCGGCTGAGATACGTCAATAATGAGGGACTTGAGGTAGCGATTAGGTTCCTTCAATGTGCCAACCAACGGGCCGATACAGGATAGGGATGATATGAGGTGTATGTGTCGAATCATGGGTGCGTAATGAATAGCTCGTTGGATAAACCGTTGATTCGTGACATCTACAACAGCTTGTATGGATATAGGAAGCCGTTGGGTGCGGCGAAGACAGATGGTGGTCCACTTGGGATGTGAGAAATCAAGATAGCTCCAGAGTTCGGAGCAATCTAGTGCTGCCTGACGCCAGGTCGAACAGACATATGTGAGAAGGACCCAGGACCACTTGGAATCGTGAACGAAAGCAGAGGTACAAGCGATGAAGATACGCTGGAGGATTGCAGGTGGAACATTACAAGCTGAAACAGTCTGATTGAACTTCCGGGGATCATCGACACGACCGCCAGCGGATCTGAGAAGCGATGTCTGTGGAATTGGATGTCATCTAATAAGTAGAACTGATGTTATATGAACGCACTGCTACAGCCTTGTATTTGTGGAGATCGAAAGGCTTGGCAGCGGTCTGGTCAATGGGTACCTGCAAAGCTCCACGCGCTGGTGAGGAAGTCATCTCTAACTTGCACGTCGGGTGCAGAGGTTGTTGAGGGATAAAAGGGCGCGAGACACAGCTCTAGAAACTCAGAACCACGCAACCACTTCATATATTGCATAACATCCTCAGGAGTAAGTCCGGCTTGACTCCAACAAAAGAAACTGCGGCTAATCATGAACAAGGGTTGTGTGGGATACATTACTTAACCGGACAGAATGACAATGAGCTCGACGGGAAGACAATTAGCTTATTGTTCTGTATAGATTCTCAGGCCACAGCAAGCGTGACCGCATCGCGTAACTTGATACTAATGGCGAGGGCTGACGAAGTATAAGTATAGCATTGCAGTCAGATGCAAGTACTATGCATATTCGTTTTGTGTTGATCGTTTTGTGTTGATGTTGATCATGGTGGATCATAGCCATGAAAGATGACTAATGCTGATTTCACACAAAGACTGGCAGTTAGTTTACTTACTACCCAATAATATTCGCTAACTGAAGGTTTCGATCAATCCCAGAGTTAGAGAGGCCGTATAAACTGTCGCGTTAATATCTGACATGATTCTGTTGGCAGAATACATACACAGCCTGTGAGGCGACTGCGATCAACTGTCTGAATTGCAAACCGAATCTTACAAGGCGTCCAGTAAGCCGAGATTCGCTCCACTTCATTCCAGGAAGTAAGCGTGTACCTGAAGTATACAGAATGTTTGGAGCATGGAACTCCGCGAAGTAGAGATAGGACAGGAGAACCGGGATCCCAAGATCTACACAAACTGGTTTCTGAGCATTGGCTTGCGTGGATGCTGCCAGTGTTCCTAAACAAAACAACAGTACATCATCATGTTATGTGTTACGTAACACTCCCAGTAAATCCTGTAGACCAGTCCATAGCAACATGCCGGCAGCTTCTTTTTCTAGGACGAGTAGACAAGGATCCTTGGGATCCCTTGTATACATGATCCCGATCTCCGAAAGGTTTAAATGTCGTATAGGGTCCCAGAAAAAGGGGCGCAAAAGGCACGTTTACTACTAGGTCTACTGGTGATCACTGTTCCGCTCTCTCCAAAAGCTCAACACTTATTGTCTGTAAGCCTCAGGAACCACTTACTCAGGATTATGTCTACTGCTTCTACGTCCTCATTCAAGCTTTGCAGCTCAGGCTCTTTGCGATATAGACTTCTTAGTAATCGCAATAAGTCTATATCACAAAACTAGTAGTTGCCTCTCTATCCACAGGTCCCAAAACGGATGGCCACCAGCTCAACGTGTAACAGACCAAACACCCAAGGGCGTGGGGGGTATGGCTGTCCAGTGATTTGGTTAGTTAAATACGTCATTTGGCATCTACTCGGGGTTCGCGTCATGGTAGCGTTTCCCCACGACGACGGAGTGATCACGTTCAAATTCATCCCACCACCACAGACTTCCAGCGCTTGTCATCCAACCGTGCCGGCGGTCACACCATCTTGTTTGTACTGAAATGTCATAGCAACATGCGGCAAAGTCGATTTTCCCCGAGACCAATAGAAGAGATACTCTGCGGTACGAGTACCGCGATGTCGCAGACCACCGTTATGGTAAAAGAAGTTGGCAATCGTTCCCGCCTGTGCTTTCGACCCTATCAACAAGAGAGGCGGGACAGGGCTCGAACGCCGTGTCAAAGAAATTCACATGTGGAAGAACCTTGAAACAATCGTCACTCTGTTTCTTTAGCTAGCAGCTATACGGTGCCTTACAACAAGCTTAAACTAGCACGGCGTCCATTTCAGATTCAGACGAGGTCGCGTGTATAGGGTATCGAATGTGTCTTACTTGAGGCGACCAACAAAGGTGCGATGGGGTCTGGTTTCGGTGGGCTCGGCGCTACTAGCAAGCGTGAAGGCACGGCTCAGATTTGATGTTCCCACTTATTAGGGCTATCTCATCAAGCCGAGGCGCCAGCGTGGACTTCTTTCTTGTAACTTTCATCAATTGCACTCTCGGGCTGATCTGCGCCTGCGAAACGGCTTATCCTTGACTATGATTGCCATATAACAATAGCTCAGACACAAGGGTCAAGCCCGCTGTGATGTGAGTAATATGTTCTTAATATGCAAAACTTCTCTGCTGGCCACCTTGCAGCCAACACCGAAACAGTCATGTAGCCAACACGAACCCTTTGGTTGATTGACCTTTAGTCGAAGCGAGAAGTCCAATGTAATGACTTACTGGACGCTTTTCCATCATATTTAGGGCTGCTGGGTTGCCACATAAGAGTATTCTTAGCTTTCCTACGTTGCGTCATTTGAACCATCAACTTCTTTTATCTGAGCTCTGACATTATTACTTCAAGGACCGACTTCAAATTAACCCATAAATATTTCGTAGGGCACTCAAACCTCCCTCGCCTTCATCTACCGAGGTGGGTATGTCACAAGGTGGTATGGTATAGCCATGATCAACTGCACGTAGTTTACCAACCACACTTATGATCGCGATCCTTGTATATTGTCACCAAAAACTACATGCCTACGTATAAGATCAGGGAATGGCTACGTAAATAATCATACTGGGATACACCAGAATATTAATGTGAGGTATAAATAACGCTTGAAGCATGTTGCGGAGTGCTAATATTTAGTAGACGCAGCCAGGCGAAACAGAAACTAGTAGTACAAAATAACCAGAATCCTACCATTTTACTCTGACAGCTCGAAATAGTTTCTAAACATGGACTCTGTGCGTAGGCCGGTGCTCCTGATAACAGAATGGACGTGGAGGAAGAGCTTTGGAAACCTCCGTGTGAAATATGACAAAAACCCTTCTGGCATAGGCCCCAAGTGTCGTTTGACATTGTCCGGCATGTCCTGATAGTGATGTTTCTAGAAGTGACGCAAGATACACATGAGTAAACCATGAATGAATGAGCAAGACTCGGAGCGTACCTTGTTACGTAGTGCTCGTAGTAAATCCTGTACAGACCTCCCATCGTACTTCCGGAACTTTCCTAGATTTTCAATGAAGATTTTGTCGAGGCGTGAGTGCCAGTCGTAGCCAACAATGTCAGCAGCTTGCGTTTCTAGGACGAGTAGATAAGGATCTTTGGGATCCCTACACATAATCTCGAATCGATCTGAGGCGTCTTGTAGGAAATTTAGCCGCCGTGTAGGGTCCCAGAAAAATGGATGCAAAAGGCAGGTTGTAGTATCCGGTCTATTAGTAGCATGTTTCAGATTATTGTTATTTTTTCTGTAAATGTTCAACACTTACCGTTCGTAAGCCTCAGGATCCAGCATATTTGAAATCAACTCTACTGCTTCTGCACCTTCCTCTCCGAACCTTTGCAGTCCGTCAAGATTTTTCTCATTCTTCATGATGTTTACCTCTCTCTCAAAACGATCCCCGAACGGATGGCCGCCGTTCGTAAGAGTGTAGTAGAACAAACATCCAAGAGCAAAAATATCCACTGATTTGGTCAAACGCGTCGTTCGGCCGGTACTCGGGGTTCCCGTCGCGGTACTAGTGCTTCCACGCGACGACATGGAGTGATCATCGGATAAATCGTCCAACTTTACCTCGCCCCTAAGGATTTCTGGGGCACGCCATCCAACCGTGCCGGCGGCCATAGCTCCATGTGCGGTGGGCAAAAAGCTCGTCTGGTCAACATCGAGCCTCTTGCACAGCCCGAAATCAGAAATTAACATGCGGTAAGTAGGTTTTCCACCAGGAGCGGATTTTGCGTTGGTAACGAGGATATTTTGGGGTTTGATGTCACGATGTACCAGCTTCAGAGCATGTAAATGTCGTAGACCACTAGTGATCTGTCTCAGGGCCTTCTTTGGGTCAAAAGAGATAGCGATATCGCGCCATTGATCCCTGTCTGGGTTTTCGACAATATCAGCAAGGGAAGCGGGGCAGAGCTCGAGCGCTATGTAAAGGAAATTTTGATGTGCTTCTTGATAGTAGTAACGAATAACGTTGGGATGATCGTCGCTCTCTTGTAGAATGCTCACTTCCCTGGCAGCCAATGTCACGAAATCCTGCAGCAAGCGTTTGACAGCAACTGCACGACCTTGTAGTGAACCCTGATATACCACGGTTCCGTGTGATCCGAATCCTGCAAAGACTTCAGAAAATTTCGCATACACAAGGGTTGAACGTACCCAAAATAGTTTCCGAAACGACCAGCGAAGGTGTGACAGGAGTTGGCTTTGGTGAGCTGATAACTAGTGATGATAGAGGCGAGGGCTCAGAATCGACGTTCCCACTGTCTAAGGCGTCTTCTCCGTTATCCAATTCAGGCGCAACGGACACGCCCACTTTCTTCTTTTTTCCGCGCTTGCCACGCCTGTTTTTCCGCTTCCCGGGGGTAGCTGAGGCATCTCCTTCCTTATCGCTATCATCAGCTGCATTCTCAGACAGACCTGTAGATCCATTCCCTTCTAATGAGGCCGTGGGTGTAGTTTTTGGCGGCTCAGGTGTTGAAAAGGCTGCCAATGATATCGGTGGAAGTGGCAGTTCAGGTTCCGCCGGGGTGTCCAAAGAAACCGAAGTTGGCGCCAATGGGTCCACAGGTTTGGAGGAAGGATCGAAGGCTTTCTCACCAAGGTTATTCACACTGTCGCCATTGGTCATGTTCCGCTGAGGCACATTCTCGTTATTGCTGCCCGATCCTCTAAGTCGCTTGGTACCAAACCATAGTGATACCAAAGCGATGAGCAACGAAAAGGTCGCTACCTCCAACGTGTTTCCACTGGCAGCCTTGGCCCACCATCGTTTCGCACCATTATTAATTATTGGAACCGGACTGCGCCCCTCTATTTCCGAGGGAATTTGTATAGCTGTCTCATTAGTAGCAGGTAGTGTTTCTGCCTGTTGGGCTTGGCCATTATTACCCCACGGAAGTGGAAAGCGTGTGCCCGTCGGTGCATCAAGAAGCCTCTTCATCCGGCTTTCGTGCCCATCCCCATCCTCGAGGGGTCGTACACCGATAAGACATCGACGGTCTGTATAAACTGCATCCCCATGACATTTTTCACGCCTGGATGCTTCCAATCGCTCCTTATATTTCCGCGCCTTCGTTATGACATCCACTCCAGGAAGCTGCTCGTCATCAGGATCAACGGGTTTGGCCCCATCGATGAGCGGCCCCTTGTTGTGGCCCTCGAATCCACCAAATGCGACAAGCGGAAATAGAGCTGGACTCATGGTGAACAAACTGCCAGTCTCGGCAACCATTCCAACGTATGCCGCTTCGCGGTTTGGGAGGCGTGTATCCGGGGTGAGTTTCGGTAAAACGTCTTGTAGGTGTGGCCGCGGCTGAAGTAAGACAAAGGCACTGTTCTGTGAATGGGAACTTGGTTTATGTAGAACGTCAAAAATTGCAACACTAGAATGATGTTAATGGAAAAAAGATGAGTGACGTCGGATGTAAACTGACATAGGTGAGTTGTAGCTGCGCCCCCATCTCTGTGATTTTTCCTCAGCCGGTGAGTGCCCGGCTTTGAAAGAAATGATCTCTCCACTGGGAAGGCTTTGGATATAGGCATCGTCCTTTGTGCGTTTATACGATGCTTGTAGATGATTGTCCTTGTTATTGGGACCGTATACAGAGAAGGATAGGTTTTGAACAGGAGGCTTTACAGCCGAATTGGGATTAAGAGGCCTCGTGTGTATAGATATATGATAGTCTTCTCAAAATTTAGCCTTCTTTGGTCAAACGGAGATGTGGGATCACTCGCCTGTGCGGCCAATGTATACTTCTGTTGGTGCCAGCGATGGTAGTTTACTCCCGTCCAGCTCATCCAAGTCTACCTCTTTTTCTATTTCATCCTCTGTCTGGTCCCACGCACATTCCGAATTCAACGTTGCCTTGATTTTGCCTGTCTGCAGTTCAATCAGAAGTAACGACGTCTCTTTCCTTCCTACAAACACACGACGATCGTCTTTCCCAGAAAAGCTGAAAGGAGACATATCGACGAGTTCTGGCATAGAGAATGGGAACCGTTGGAGCGGGCTTGTTGGGGTCGCCATGACGTAGATGTCGCCGGACTGCGGTTCAATTATATAGAGCTCCTGTGGGGTAGTTTCATCGGTCATGTCTGGGTCGTGGTCAATATGTATTGTGCGAACAAGGGGCGCTAGGGTCGACGGGGTTGATATGCTGGTCGACGAAGGAAAAGATGACATGGACCAGAGGGGGTTGCCTGAAGTCCTGTTTAATGCATGGAACTTTCCATCAACTGAGGCTAAGAGAACTATATCCAAGAGGTCAAGTTCACTTAAATTCGAGCTGCTGTCTGAATTTGGGGAGGTATTCGGGGGAGTAAAAGGATAATCCCTGGGTGTGAGAGCTTGTGAATTCGCCAGGGTTGACGTGAGCGGGATGAGGTCTGCGAGACATGTAGCGTAGAGAGCTATGATGAATACAATAAGATACAGTGTTAAAGCCATCTGCGCTCATCCCGCAATGGGGTTCGATGAGAAAGCACAGCTGGCAGGAGATATGCGACGGTTAATGGAAATCAATGGAATGAACACGCGGGTGGCTGTGCTCCGTCAATCTCCACTGCTTGCACGATACATATGTTATATGGCTCGTAGATGAGCATAGCAGCCTATAAATTCTTCGTTATGTATGCAGTCGTTCTCAGTTCATGTTACGCTACGTTTTGGTTCACGATAGTCGCAGACTGCAGTCAACCTGATGTATTCAACGTGGCACTTAACGCATGCTATCATCGTCATCTGAAAACTGAGTTCTCATGAGCCATGCATTGAGCAGTATACATAGTTATAATGTAACGTTAATCACACCCTCGAGAGGATAGCGAAACTTGGTATGAAAGAGGGTTGAGAGTTATGCTTAAATAAAGTGCAAAAATAGAACCATCAATGAAACGTCTTGAACAAGCTCCTTATACACATGCATTGTTAGGTATGATCGATGATCCCCGACACAGGTGATACGTTACCCCAGTTGGCGAGTATTAGAAACAATCAGATACGTACAAGTAGTGCAGAGTCCTATACAAAGTAATACCAAAGCATAACAGAATGCGTACCGGCATCTCTGTATCCAAGGATCAAATATCCTTCTCCCTGACTCAGGTCGTCCCCTCACTTCCTTGAGCTTGACGCCATGAAGGTGATCGAAGAGCCGATTCGGCTTCTCCAGAAGGTGGAGGACTCGTTTCGTCGCACGCTGGCGCCATGCCTCCGGATAAACAACGCTCCTACGCACCGCGACGGGGCGAGGGATAAACGGATAGCCAAACGAAATACCACGCAAAGATCGTTTCGGATCATGCAACCTCATCCTACCATCATCAGTACTCTGCTTTTCTGTTACCCACCTCGGGAGCGGGGGTTGTTCCTGTCTTGTACCTCCTTTCCTCAGCTTCCAGCGCTTCCCACAGCAAAACTTCTCTTTCCAGAACCGAGTATTGAGGTAGAACTCCGAGAACGTGAGTCGAGGTGGCTGTTCGCCAAAGTTCGTAAAGTGCCAGCCACCAACAAGCCACAAAAACGGACAGACAAACCCCACCCAGAATGCCCAGAATGCCGGAGTGGACGACATCCACTGACGCTTGACACGAAATCTGACAACACCAGAGCCAAGAGCCGCATCGCGCTCCCATCTCCGGCTTATGAATGACTCGGAAGCGGAGGGGTGTCTTGACCGGTAAGAGTGTACAGAGGTAGGTGGGCAAACTTGTGTTAGGGAGACATCGGAGCCTTGGACACTGGCCTGTTGTGAGAATGGATCCACAGTGTCCATCTCTATGCCGTCGTTGTTAACACTTCGAGAGGCCATGGCATCGCTAGCCGTAACGAAACTATCAGCATGAAGAGACTCCAAGTCCTCTTCCCCGCCGTACTCTTCGTCGTCAACGTAAGCAGACTCAGAACTTCCTGCAATGGTAGGCATAGCTGCAGCCATCGATCGACGAGGCCGCAGTGGTGGGCCCATACCATCACGGCTGGGATGTGGGCCGGGAAAAGGAGGCGCAAGATTGAGTGGGGGAATTATCGGAGGCTCGGTGGAACCTGACTTTATAGAGAGACGCGGTATCGTCGATGTGGTGGAGATGTGAGTGTGGGAAGAAGTCTGTGATATGGTTCGATTCAGTTGGCGTGAGATGAACGGGTGAGAGGAAGAGTAGCTGGGTGAAGGGCCTGTGTGAAACAGTAGTATTAAAATGCAGCAATTCAGATCTCCAAAATAAAGCAAAGCCATTCAGATAGCACCTACGTGTGATCTCAGAGGTCTGTGAGCCGCTCGGGCTGTGATTTGTAGTATTTGAGATGGAGTAGGCTACTGACGGAGCTGACCCGTGCCGTCTATAATCTCCAGGTAGCTTCACAGAACCGCGAAGGGACGAGGGAGAAAAGTAGTCCTGCTCAGCGATTGGAGAAAGTTGCCTCGCCAACGGGTAGTCATACGCACGTCCATACACGTCTGTAGCAGTAGAAGCAGCAATATACGGCGTTGTATCAAGACGTAGGGAATGCGTGCTTAGCGAGAATGCCGGGTTTGTGTTCAGCCTTAGGCTCCATTTCGGTGAAGGGGTGCCGGAGAATGATGCTGCGGAAGAGGAAGTTTCATGGAGAGATGAAGTGAGCGGAGAGGAGATGGACCGGGCAATGGGATGCAGCTCATGAGGCCCAACCCGGATGACTGCAGGGGGTGCGGGCCTTGGGAGTGTAACAGGGAACGACTCGTCGCTGTCGTTGTCGTCTTCATTACCGGACGAGTCAATCCATGCAACATTGGAGGGCCCCGAGCGAGTTGGGCTGGGTAATGGGTATGAATAATGCCACTGGCCATGGTGGTCGGGGTTGTCAAACCCCGTAGAGGCGTGAGGCAATAAGTCACTGGAGTTGTCCAGCTTTATATCACGAATACTTCGCGTTGACCTCTGTTTCTCTGTTACAATGGGGATAGCAACCTCAGGTGCTTCAGTGGTATCATCTATCTGGGGCGGCTTCTTCTTCAAGAGCAGGCCTGAAAGCCAGCTAACCATCATGAAATATGATTGTACCAGGCCTAGTTCCCAAGTTGCGTCGAGTAGAAAATAAGGGGGGGGGGACACTAGGAGAGGCTAGCGTCAAAGATGAAATTAAAGCCAACCCTCGTCGGTGGGGTTATATAGAGATTCCTTGATAATCCGCATGTATGTAGAACCACAATGCCGGTGGCAGGCCAGTTCTGATCGCGCGGATACGAAAAGGTTAGAACTGCAGGTTGGGAAGTTTTTCCCCTCATCAAAGTCGCGCTGCGTTTCGGCCAAGACATGACACAGCCAGATGTTAGCACGGCACTGAAGCTTGAATTGAAGGCTCATAACTCGATTTCGCTGGATCAAAGTCCACAACGAGTTAAGAACTATGAACGTCTACAGTAAACGCTCTGCATTCTCATAGACGCTAGACATAACAAATAGGAGGTTATCGATTGTCGCAAGATTTAGAATAGATAGAAGCATCATACTAAGTAAGTCCAATACAAGTCCCCTTCGATCAATCAACACGCATAGTCCTCGAGGCATGTCAGAACAAACATTCCAGGTCCACTGTCTTCGACATGGCAATCACTACACGTGTAATGGGCGTTTATGATTGCTTGTAGAGTCGCAAACACTTAAGATATGGTCCGTGTGCCAATGGCTATGAGTTTCGTGTGGACTAGACTCACATTGACCCATTGTAACTTGAGGCCTAAGCTTGAGGGATCAACCCATTTGAGCGGTAGTCAAAGTTTTTATTTGGAATCAACATGTGTAGAACGGATGATACTTTGATGGGTTGCAGAACAACTCTGGCCTCCGTTGTGGACCAGTCTTCCAAGGCATCATATAGATACAGGCTAGACAAGCTAGTAATGAGATGCATAAAAATCGTAAAAATAAAGCAAAGGGGGGAGCAAGATGTGGAGAGGATAATGTTAATAAATCAGTAATAACCATCCTGGTGTACAACGGCAGCAAGTTTAGCAAGTGGGGTGATACAGGGTAGCTAGGGGTAGTAGATGAGGAGATAATGAGGCCAGCGTTATATGTATATCCAGGGTATCGCGTCAAGTCATTAATGTGAGCAAGATGGGCGTCAATGTGGGCGCCTCGCATCTATAAAAGCTAGGTGCGTTATAGGCTACTCAGCTCCGCGAGAGTCAACCTGTGTCGTTTCCGTTGGTGAATCGTTCTTCAATTGTGTTTTGGCCGTAGCTGTATCCAGTTTCTCATGGGCTACAGGTATCTCCAGAGCTTCCCTTGGAGTCTCTGACGAAGCGCCATTAGATACGCCATTTACATTATGTTCGATAGGTTCCTCATTCACAGAGGACGCATTATCGTCAGAGACATCATCAGCCACAGCCTCAACGGGGGGTGTGATGTCTGATGCTGGTTCGTCCAACTCGCCAGATGTCTCTTCGGGTAATGGAACAGCCTCAGGGGCGATCGACTCTGCTGGATCAGATTCTACCAGCTCCACCTCTTTCACTCCCTCAGTCACTTCTTTCACGGCTTTTGATTCGGTCTGCGAAGAACTCGGTTCTTGGACTGTGTCTGTTGCGTCAGAGGCCACACTGTCACCCCTCATCTTCTTTTTCAGCGACCCAGGGTCCTCTGCATCCATGCCCAATTCTGAGGAGCTCATACGCCGCTTTTTCCTCTTGGCAGGCGCGTTCGATGTTGCTATATAAAATCAAAAGCGACGCGTATAAAATTTTCAGAACGCGTTTTAATGTCTACATTTGAGGGAAATAGTTGCTCACGATCATCAGCCCAGGGCCTATCCGGACGCGGAATCACGCTATGCGAGATTCTGCGAATTAAGCCAAACATTACAGGTGTGATGCAGAGGAGTAGCTGTCGTTGGTCTTGATGCTATGAGGGCAAGAAGAACGAAGGACTTTGACAGCAGACGCGACCTGTGATCCGACAATAAGTTGCACTTGTTTGGCTCGATGGCAGATCGGCTAAGAAGAAAAAAAACTAAGCAATTGAATTCGAAAGGATCTTGACTTCTCTGTGTAATTTTTCATGACAGAAGGATTGGTTAAAGCATTGTAATCTACGTCTAACGCGCTTAGGAATTAAATGAGTTCCATTAGTTTGAGGAGTATATCTTATCTGATTACATAACCCCCCCCCCATCGAGTCAGAAGCCCCTTATCTACAAGTTATCTATCCTGTACAAAGTGTTCCGCGATACTTATAACAATTGTTGATTTCTTGATTTTCACCAATATTCACCAAACCCCATCATGACTCTTGATATTCTTAGCTTTATTGACAGCAAGGGAGGCAACGCCGAAATGATTCGGGAGTCCCAACGTAAAAGAGGGCATTCTGTCGAACTAGTCGATGAGGTTGTCCAAATGTATAGCGAATGGGTGAAAAGTGCGTAGACTCAGGCTGAAAGAATTCTGTTGAAAGTGATCGATCTCATAACCAGTGGATTTCGATACCAATGCTCTCCGGAAAAAAGTAAATGAAATCCAAAAGCAGATCGCGACAAAAAAGAAGGCAAGTACTCTGAATCTAACTTTTGCGTGATGACATTTATTCAATATCCAGGCCAAAGAACCGGCAGACGAGCTTGTAGTAGCAAAAAAACTCATAGATGATCAAGTAGAGGCTGGCAAGAAGTTGGCAAAAGATTTTGAGGTCAAAATGAGGCAGAAAGCTAGCACAATAGGAAACATTGTCGGACCCAACGCACCTATCAGTCTGACAGAAGTAGGAGATTTTCTCTGTTGATTTTTTTCACCGATCTCACTTTATTTTGAGGACGAAAATTCGACAATTCGGACATGGCACCCGACTGAAGAGGCCGAGGAGCCACCAACGCGATCGGAAATACTACCACATCATGAGGTCCTCCTTCGCTTAGATGCGATAGACCTGGACAGGGGTGCGTCGAAAAAAGAATATTATGTCCAGTGCTCGCAGCTGATCTGCAATATACAGGTGCCAAGATTGCAGGACATAGAGGGTATTTCCTCACGAATGACGGCATCGATTTGAATCAAGCATTAATCTCGTATTCCCTGGATTACCTGAAAGGAAAAGGGTACAAAAAGATACAGCCACCTTTTTTTATGAACAAGGATCAAATGGCCAAGACCGCCCAACTTGATCAGTTTGACGAAGAATTATACAAGGTGATCACTGCTTCTCCGTGTCGTTTTTTGTCAACTCAGCCGATCTCTGGCAGGTTATTGCTTCAGACGATGAGAAATACCTGATCGCAACCTCGGAACAGCCGATATCTGCATTTCACTCGGATGAATGGTTTGAAAGCCCCGAGACACAGCTACCTATCAAATACGCAGGATATTCGACTTGTTTTCGAAAGGAAGCTGGGTCGGCAGGACGTGATATGTGGGGTATCTTCCGCGTGCATCAGTTCGAGAAGGTCGAGCAATTCGTGATTACTGACCCGAAGTCGAGCTGGGAGATGTTTGATACGATGCTAAACAATAGCGAGGGCTTTTATCAGAGCCTCGGGCTGCGGTATCGTGTCATGGGTATCGTGTCGGGTGCACTGAACCTCGCTGCCGCGCAAAAATGTGATTTGGAAGCATGGTTTCCGTTTCAAAAAGCGTACAAGGAATTGGTTTCGGTATCGAACTGCACGGATTATCGTAAGGGGTGTTTTGGTTTGCAGTTTTGGCGGTTATTGACTTTGAGCAGAAAGCCGCAGACTTGAGGTTCGATGTGGTATCAAGTCAAAAGAACAAACGCGAAAGGTTTATGTTCACATGCTGAATGGCACGTTGTGTGCAACAGAACGTGCACTTTGCTGTCTAGTGGAGAACTACCAGACACCTGAGGTACATTGATGATACTTGTGTTTGGAGACAAGCTGACTGAGTTGATGATTAGGGACTGAACATTCCAGAGGTGCTCCGACCGTATATGCAAGGCAGGGATTTCTTGCCATTCACGAAAGAGTTACCCAAAGGCCTTCAGAGAAAACAAGCAGCGTAGTGTAGCTAATATTGCTATTTATCTTCTTCTGTTTGTCGTCGATCATAGCCATCATTCAATTCAATTCAAGTATTTGGTGGCAGTGCAACTTACCACGTCTGCTTTGCTGCCTTTCACTTTTTTTAATATTTTTTTCTGGTCTACGCCCTTTCATGCCAGGCCCGCTGTCCGGGTTGGCTAGCATTATGAACAACGGAATCCTGCCAAACCATTCTTCTGCAGTCGAGGAGAAATTCCATCGCTCAAACAACTCTACATCATGGACGAGACCTGTCAGTCTTTCTATCCCCGGGGTGCGCACTCGTCGCCTGCGAATACTCGTTCCAAACGTCGGACCATTTCACCAGCTACGTGGCGCGCGTGTACGCAGGTCTAGAGGCCCCATTCTCGTTTGTTTGGCCTGTATGGCGCTTTTTTTGACAGTCATGATGTTTTCGAGAAATCGGGAGAGTCACCACCACGAGTGGACAGAAAATTGGCAATCTTCAGCAACCGATTCGTCGACGCTAGTTTATAGGAGAGAAGATTTACAGCGGATATGGAAATGGGAGATCGCCAGTGGCCATTTCCCAAGTTCTCAAACAAGTACGTGGCTAATTCGGCACGCATGACAACAAGCAAATTATTGATCAATATGTTTTTGCAGTTCCAAAACAAATTGGCCTGAAAATGGCGCCTTTAAATCCAGCTCTACCCCACCAGGAGAGGTCTGCGAAACCTCCCCGATATCGTTCTCCGACAGAGCCCCAAGAAACAGAGACCTACGGCGTAGGGGCCAAGCGTGTCTATCTGGATATCCAGAGTTTATACCCTAATGTGGCATACCCACCTCGGCCGCCGCCAGGCAGTGTTGCGGACATGGACATAGTTATGAAGCATTGTAATTTTTCAACTGGGAAGGTAAGCCAATTATCGCACAAAATACTCCTCCTACATGGACTCATTTACTTCCAACGACAGTATGTTCGAGATTGTTTGGAAGTTCTTCGTATTGGAGGGGGACTCGATAATGGGCGACGGCTGCGTAGAGGAAACACCGACGATTGGAAATATATTTACAGGGAACATAATACAACAGAGCTCAACCACGAAATTGTCCTTCCTAACGAACCCCCGAGTTCTCCAAGGACAACTATGGGAGGCGATGCTAAGGCCGATCTTGACACCGGGTTGATCAAGAAACGTGGTGCTGAGCTAGAAACCCAGATCGTCCTTCCAAAACCACTAATACACCGCCCTTCTGCTGCCCTTGAAACATTGTGCGACCCAGAAAACCCTCGCGTGTATCACATGTTTTGGACGGGGCCGTTTACAGACAAACCGTACCTTGCTCTGTTATCCTTCCTCTTCACTCAAAACACAGCCATGCACCTACCGGATATACCTGATGATTTCCCCGCATGTCGTCCCAAATTTTGGATGTGGATTAATCCAGGTCCCGCTGCATCTGTCCCCAATCCCTCAGCTAAACATGACATGTATCAGCAATTAAAAAACAATCCCTGGGCCTCTCCTTTCCTTCATCCGCGGTTTAGAGACGTCATCCAATTCAAATTGTGGAATACCACCGAACAGTTAGATGGGATTCCGGAAATCAAGGACGAGTGGCGAACCTTCAAGACGTTATTCAACTCAGGCGGCCATGTTATTAGCGTGCCATCAGAGAAGAAGGACACAGCTACCAGCACCACAGCAACTGGAAATAGCACCGCCCAAACTACAAAGAAGGTAGAAGAGGAAGACATGCTCAACCGGACTGGTTCCAAGTCCTCATCATCGTACGATCGTCTTTCTGTCATCCTCTCCGACATGGCGCGCTTTATCCTGTGTCACCGATTTGGAGGAATATATCTCGATGCGGACACAATCTTCTTACGAGATTGGGAAGAGCTCTGGGGCTGGAAGGGTGCATTTGCATACAGATGGTCAAGACTGGAAAAATACAACACTGCAGTACTACGGATGCATAAAGGATCGGCACTGGGTACATTCCTCTTTCGAACAGCTCTCAAAAACGGGCTGGACTTCCATCCTATGACGGTTTCCATGTATACGGCTGATGCTTATGTCGAGCCGCTACTTCTGCGTTTACCAGACGCGCTGTTCGATTCAGCTTGGCTCAATACAGAAAACTTCCAACGTGATCGACCACCACAGCCGTATTTCACAGAGTACGCAAGTCAGCAACTTACTTCTATACGTTTATTAACGGATCAATGATAGGTTCGCGGAGTTCTTCGATACACCAGCACAAAATAGCGCGGCGCCCCAGGCCCTCGGATTCGATGGATTCTTTAAGGGAGCATACTCGTATCACTTTCACAACTTTTGGTGCGTTTTCTACCTGCATGCTATGATCTCATGTATGCTAACAGGACCACGTTCTGCCGCATCAGGTGGAAACCTTTTGATCCCGCACGCAACTGGCCTGATCTCGGTCCGAAATTCAAAGCCGGGGAACAAGCTGCGCGTGCCACGCTCAAGGAGGGTAAAGAGAGTATCACGACCGACAAGGAACCTGATGTTGAAAAGGAAGAAATGGTAGACAGCGACAAGCGGGACCTAGACTGGTCAGCTGTACTCAAAAGGACTTTCGAGGCTTACATACGGGGTGAACGTCCGAACATGTATGGCGAGTGGCTGAAATGGTAAACCGCTCCGTCATACCCCCCTCCTCTCCCCGAACTTTCCCATATTCCCTTGTGGTGTGTAGTGGCAACTAGGAGACGCTTGATTAGGTGTGCAAGCTGACGCTGCCCCATTAATAGATGATTTTCTGTTAACAGAGCTGGCATGCGATGGTCGGTTGCGTTGTGTATGGTTTTCTATGCATCTCTGATGAAAAGCAGGAGGATACTCTTCATTTAGTAGCTGTAAATTTATACAATAGATTAACTCTTTACAACTGCTGTCCCTACTTAGCGAGTTAACCTTTAATTATTATCATATACTGGGTTGAGCGCATCGAGTGTTGACTGATGTAGGAGAATGCCGGGACGCCAATTACATATGTGGACCCAGATATTGACCATCACAAATCGCTCTACTCATGAAACTTGAAGCTTGAAGCTTTGAACTCTGAGCGCCCGAATGCTCACCTAAATCGTTTGTGATAGTGTCCATTGTACGAATCACAACCATTCCCTACGGGCTACAGCCCTCGTGGACTCGGTGCCGAGGTTGATCATCCTCTGATGTGTGTTCGACGTCTTACACTCATGTTCCGGTTTTGAAGACTTCTGTTCCCGTGAATCCACTCGACATCAACTCTCGTCTAGCAGAAGCTCTTAAAAATAGGTCTAGCATATGGGTCGTCTCTTCTGCTCGTCACCTGCGCTCGCATGTGCCTCTATTCCGAAAGATCCTTCATCATATAGAATTCAGTCTTCGGCGTCCACTAGGATTTGCGTTGAGACCAGAACTAAATCTCCGTAGTACGAGTTCTGTGTATCTATCACAAGGTACAAAGCGGAATCTGCCCGGACCGGACGCAAAGTTATAAAAGACGTATAATGTTGTGGGGAACATGAAGTCCAATTCAACTGATCTATTCTCGCTCCGACAATGCTCATCTCCAAGGGTCTACTGAGCTTGATCTCACTTTCTATTCCGGTGCAAGTCTACAGCCAACGTCTGCACATATCAACTTCATTGACGTATCCTCACTGACTTGTATGTCTGTAGTTGCTCCTAAAAAGTTTCTCACTGTACCATTGGGCAATGTCAAACCTGCCGGATGGCTTATGGATCAAGTATATACATAGTTGTGATTGCGATAAGCTACTTAATTTCTCTTCGAATTAGCTCATAGTCCAGACCAATGGCTTGGCTGGACACTTGCACGAGTTCTACAACTAGTACGTTCCATCTAGTCTCTTCTTGAACACAGGATCAGGCTTGACTATCGAACGGTCAGTGTCGCACAGACGGACTGGACAGGTGGATCATCTTATTATTCAAGTCTCGAAGAAGGTCGGCCTTCGGAAGATACTTGATCGATACAAGCTAAACTGCATCTCACAGCTGGTAGTTATTGGTTTGTATGTATCTCGGTCAAGTTGAAGGAACTCTATGACTGATATAAGCAGAACGCTATGGTTCCCAACGGTGTGCTCGTCAACAATTCGGCCATCAATACCAAAACATCGCAGTTCCTTAATTACGTTCTGACTCACCAAGATTCCTCAGGATGGCTTGGCCCAGAAGTCGGAAATAGTAAACCGCGGTACTTATGGGGAAGGTAGCAAACTTCGGGGCTAACAACTCGCCCCTACTGACCTCCTGGTTATAGATACCCATTTCTGTTTGGAGCTATCCAAATGACCGAGGTCAACCCAGCCTTGACTGACCAGGTTGTTACCGCCATGCATAAATTTGTAGCAGTTGCAAACACTATGCTCAAAGCGGGACAAGGTGTAGAGCCTTGGGCTGCTACTCGTTGGGAAGATTTCGTAATGGCTCTGCAGTGGTAAGAATATCTGAATCCAATATAGTTGAGTTACTTAGGTGATTTAGGCTATACGACAACCACCCCAATGGACAAGAGGCACTTCTCGTCGATACAATGCAACGCTTGAAATGGACTGGTGTCCCTTGGGAGAAGGTTTTCTCCAAGCAGGTATGGTCTAGTTCCCATCAATGAGCTGTTGTGATATTGAAAGGACTCTAGTATTTCCCCACTACAGCAGGTAAGTAGCACCCACTGTACTTTGATCATCACAGCCCACTTAATTTCGGCGCGAAGTCGAGCACACTCCCGTAAGGACTAAACTGATTTGTTACATCTCTGATTTATCTTAACCCTTTGGATAGAATCCGTTTAATCTTCCATTAACGGTTTGTGAAGAAAACTGGCCCCATTCATGGCCCTAACAGCTCTTTCAGTGGCATGGCGTCAATTTGGCGGAGGGACTGAAGGCGTTACCAGCTACATACCGTTTCACCCACAATCAATCAGGTTTGTAGGAGCATCATTGTTTTCATCTTCTATATTGAATTATTCTTCCCAGATCTCGACACCGCTAGCACTGGATGGGACATGCTATTCCAATACCATGGTCGCCCTTCGGGCATTTACGCAGCGGATGAGTACTTGGCAGGTCTTGAAGCCGTGAGAGGGTACATATTTGTGAAATGTTCATATCTTGTTCTTCTAATATCATTGATAGGACAGAGCTATGCTTGGTTGTTGTAAGTATTGCATATATGCTACAAAGAGGCCGTATTAAAAACTTATGCTTGCTTAGGAAACCATGTTCTCGTAGGTCCTCATATTGAGCGAGAGGCTGGAATTTAACCGCCTCATAGCGGATCGTATTTATACCAGGTTATTGGAGATTTGAAGTTTGCTGACAGGGTGCGTTGCATAGAGGTGCTGATTACTAGCTTTCATACTATCAAATTTGGTTCAGGTCGAGAGAATAACTTACAACGCACTACCTGCGACATTAACCGGAGGTCAAGATTCTCCCACTTTCCTTAAAGCATCTCACTTACAATAGTTTACTAGACATGTGGTCAAGGCAGTATCTCCAACAACAGAATCAGATTGCATCGAAAAACATGAACCCGTGAGTATTGGCCCGGTGCAGTAACCTATCACTTGGTTAACATATCACAGGAATCCCTTCCCTAATGATGGGTAGGCGCTCGCCTCCCTTTTTGCATGCTACCATTGATAACATTCGCAGTGCCTATTCCAACGTATTTGGACTTGAGCCCAACTATCCGTACGTCCCATCTTGACTTCACTTTCTGCAAATTATACGACGATTTTAATGTAGGTGTTGTACCGTCAACCATCCTCAGGGGTGGCCGAAGTTCATATCGAATGCCTTTTTAACGACACCGGACCAGAAGTCGCTTGTTCACCTTTACCTTGGGCCATTCAGCACTTCTGTCACATTAGCTTCTGGTATGTGTATTTTACATTGTCAGATGCTTAAATCTGATCTGGTTTGGTAGGAAACAAGGTCACTTCTGTAGTGGACACCATTTACCCATTCAGCGATACTTTGACCACGACCATTACTGCATCTCAAGCTTTCACTTACTACGTGCGCATTCCTAGCTGGGTCGTAGGCGGTACAATTGCAATAAATGGCGCCGCAGCAAAGGCACTCTCCCCCTCGAATGGTCTACAGGCCGTCCAAGCAGCAGCAGGAACGACCAAATTCGTCCTCAACCTTCCAGCACAAATCAAAACTGGTCCGTATGAACATTTTTTCAGTTGTCTAACCTCTCTCATCCATTTTCCAAAGAGAGCCGACCACATGGATCTATTGCAGTTCAACGTGGACCCTTGCATTACGCCTTCGACAGTGAGTAGCCAGTGTTCTATTTTACGCATTCGTTAATTCCAAAACAACTGCCAGTTCCCCGCAGTCAGACAGTCCTCAAGCGTAACGCTCAACAGAGTCTTGCTGTCGACCTCCAGTTCGATGCTACAGCAGCATGGCAGTACGCGATCGACCCGGCGACTTTGAAATTCAACAATGCACCTCCATCGTCAGGCAAACTACCGACTCCGGTGTTTGACTCTGGAAAATCGCCTTTGACGATCACTGTCACTGCTTGTCCTATTTCATGGGCCACTGCTGGTGATACTTTTGCCGCGGCTCCACCTACGAATCCTGCGTGTACTGGTGCGCAAAAGACTATCACTCTATCTCCGTTTGGCGTAAGTGAGATTAAGTTGTACTTTTCGTTCTGTGCTAATGGATGATCGTCGGGCCCCAAAGACAACCAAGCTCCGCATCGGTGAATTCCCAGTGTTCAAGTCGACATGAGCATAGGATCAGAGCAAGTGTTTAGTGTGTAATTGTACGAAACAATCTACTGCCGCGAGCTTTTTTTGCTGCGATCCTGTTGCAAACCGTCTCATGTTACCTCTTGTCCCCCCAAGATCGAACATATCTTTCCTCTGAATAAGGTGATTTCTTGGCATCCAATTCGTCGAAATGCCAACTACATGAGTATTACAGATCGTGGTCGTACAGATCATGAAAACACATAAAAGATGTCTCGTAATTATATAGTGCACCGGTAAGCGAACATGAACAATGCAAAACAAAAGGTCTGTGGACTGCTGAAGATGAGCCTCTCAACCCCAATGAGATCCTTCTTTGGTTGTGCGAAGCGGTATCTCAGCTTCCCGAGTACCGAACCTGTTGTTGAGCAAGTATAAACAAAGCTGGACAGGCCAACCGAGTCGCCTGAAAAGGCTTGTCCCTTCTGGAAAAATATGCTTGCTCTGGAACGCCACTACGACCCAAATAGTGGTAACCGTAAATGGGATGGCAACTCCAAGGTAAAGCGCGAGCGTGCCACGGGTTTCTGGAGAGACTTCCTTAACGTTCATGCCAAATACAGCCTGTACAAGTCGTCAATTTTAGTTGGGGTTGTATAGTGGACGATATGCATACCGCGACGAAGGAAGCAGGTAAGAAAATCATGGTAAGGTATGCAATTTGCTTCATCTATATAGCAATTCAGTACTTGTATCACATAATCAGGACGACTTTAAGTACCGCTGGTCACAGACAGTATATTGAGTATACCGAGATGAAAGTAGAAAGGATGAAAGACTTACCTGCGCTATCCTTGACCGCCGCTTCAGTCATCTTCTGCATTCGCTTACTATCACCAATATTGACGCTGCTAAACACCTACGAGGTTGTCAGCATCAGGCAAGGGCTGTCGGAACGCAGCACGCACAAGATTCATCACGTTCTTCAACCTTTTGTCCTGCATCCTACGGCCCATCTCTAGCCGTTCAATCTCGCTCAAAAGAGTTTTGCACTCTCGCTGCATCAGATGTAAACTATAATCACGCTCGTCTTTAGTAGCCGAGTCCATCGCGGGGTTGTACGTCTTTTGGATGAATTTGACTGTTTTCTGGAAGTCCTCGAGAAGGGAAGAGTAGTGCAGGTGATGGGCACGGATGATGTGCAACTCTTGTGTAAGTTGCATGTCAGAAGTGCTCAATACCTTGGTTTCCTTTTTGAAAGTGGATTAACGTTGGTGAGAAAGGGGTGGAAAGCGCTAAAACCCTACCAGCCAGCATATATGATTGTACAAATGTTGAAGAGCCTCATCCCAAGCGTACATAGCATGCCAGACGAAAGTCAGCAGCACAAAGGTTGGATCAGGCGATTTCTGGAATATGCTCTGCCAATAAACGCTTTGGCCTGATAGAAGAGGTCAGTGTGCCTCAAGAACCTAACACTACGTGGCAGTATACCTGCATAGCGAACGCGGTCATGGAGGTAGCTTGCCTCAGTTGTTGGGTGGTCCATACTCGGGTGGTAAGATATTATAGTGCTGCCATCAACGTTGCGAATTAGGTGTACGGCAAGCAAGTCGAGAACAAGAACTCGACGACCTTGACGGGAATGTCATTTACCTCCCGGGGTTAAAATAACGTGTGGACGTACTCGATCGTAGTTTTAAGGGAGACTGTGTATCAATGACTTGTTCAACTGCGCAGGGTTGGTTCTTTATCAACCCAAAAAGAATAAGCAGATCACCCACTTAGAGTAAGACGATCTTCTACGGAGGAGATGGTGCTGAGAGAGTGGATTGATGATTTCCTCTTGGATCGACCCTCTACTGATTTCAGAAAGGTTAAAGTAATTGTGATATCTGGTGACGCGAAGGAGTCAATACATCGCAGGTATGTCCAGCTACTGCAGCACGTACGATCTCCCGTTCCAGCTACCGGATTTTCCTGGTACCGCGAAGGGATCCAGTTCAGACATGACGAAAAGAAAAAAGGTTCAATGTTGTACCTAATTTGGTCAGAGCGGGGAAAGAAAGAGGCGGAGGGAATCTCTCACTTGGCACCTAGCATCTGCAGGACCGGCCCAGATAAATTTTCTAAGAAAAGCGCTCGTACGCGAATGTTTTTGGGCCGCTATGTAGAAGAGGGATCAACGATCATCCAACAATGGAAATATATGGGTTGAAGGGGAGACTACTGTTGTAGAAAAGGCGAATTACCAGTCGCTAGGCTCGTGGGGATGCAAGGCAAATGAATTATGAAGGATGTAATACCTCTGTACGAATGATGACTTCCCATGTGGAGTCTTTATCGTTATCATGCGCTGTCAGCACTCCAGCGTCCGTAAATAATCCATCGGTGTTAACATCGACATGGTAGATAACGCATGGTTGATTCCGGTCGTATGTGGCGATAGCGTCTGCAATTTTACTTCGTTCGACCTGGGCTATCGTCCAGTTGGGAAACCTAGACTGTGGATACCCTTTCCAGCAACCTCCACAGGTTTTGTGATCACAAAGAGGGGGGACGGGTGGTAGTTCTGACTCTAATTGTTCAGCGTCGATGTCTACTGGAAAGAGGGTACGATAAGGGTTAAAATCGGAGAGTATATATGAGGATAACAAAGGTCTGACCGTCATGTATATCTATCCAAGGCCAGGGTGCAGAAGGCGCAGCGTGGCGATGTGAAGGTGTGGGAAGCCGGTGTTTTTGCTCTTCGAATGTCTTTGTGTAGTTTGGACGATGAATCAGATTTGACATAGCAGGTTATAAAGGTTCTAAGGTATCTTCTAGGAGGAAACTGTGGTATAACGATGAAACCGCGAGGTGGTCTCGCGCACGGAGTGGGGAATACAGATGGAGGACCTTCATCCGGAAACTTTTCCCCTTGCTACAAATTCAAGGCTTTAAGCGCCAGGGCAGACATCTTTCATCAGACCCGTTAGTAATGGGGTTATCGGCATATCAACTTTGCGATGGCTATTGAAATAGTTGAGTTCCAGATAGATTCAACATAGCTGTGAGCCACCGGCTTGAGCTAAATAGAGTAAACTCAGCAAGACAATGCGTCAGGGTACATACCAATGATTTTATCTGTCTTTGAGTCTGTAAGCTACCTATACTGCGAATTAGTCGGACCCTTGATGGCGTCTAAACCGTCACGTTGGTAGCAAGCCAGCTTTGTTATTATTTGTTTGGAACACAGCAACAACGCCCTGGCCGCACTTGTATGTACATGCTGTGTGAGGATTAAGGGCCATCGGATGGAGCACAACATCTCTTGTCCTTTCCATACAATATGATTGACCGGTTTTCTATAGTGACACTAGTCATCTTCTTCCTCTCTGCCATATTCGTAATTCAACCAGTTTCTTTCCCAGTCCGTCTCCCATATTTTGGGCGCCAAAGGGTATGGATTAACCTCAATACCGCACCTATAATTGCAATAGCAATACTATGGGCCTCCCAATGCCTTGGAGCCACCCAAATTCGCCACGGAATCGTTGGGACAGGTATGTAGTCCGCCCTGTATCAACAGACCCTCAACTTCAACACCCCTCTAAAGACGATATCAAGCCGTATAATATCCTCATCCTTTTCATCACATTGGCTTATATGGCAATTACCTTGGATATAACTGGTGTTCTACAGGCAGCTGCTTTTTGGGTTAGCAATAAGGGTGGATCGAATACCCGAAAACTATTCTTCTACTTTTATGTCATGCTCACCCTCCTCAGCGTCGTACTGGGAAACGATCCGGTCATCCTCTCAGGCACTGCTTTTCTCGTATATTATACAGCGGCTGCCAACCTCAGACCTATCGCGTGGCTTATGGCAGAATTTGCCGCGGCCAATACCTCCAGCATGGTTCTCTTCGTTGGAAATCCGACGAATGTCGTGATATGCGAAGGTTTCGCTGTCAACAATGCAGCTTTTACGGCCTACACAATACTTCCTTTCTTGGCCTGTACGGTGTTTTGTTACTTCGCCCTCGCCGTCCAGTTCCGCGCAGAAAAGTATCTCCCGCGGAAAGTGCCTGTAACCGCTAAACTCAATGTCCGAGAGGTTCTTCGCGACCCAATCGGCGCCTGGGTTGGTAGCATCATTCTCGGCACCTGTCTCGTCGTCATCATCATTGTCAGCTTCTTCAAAGTCGATGTATGGAAAATCAGTCTACCCTTTGCTGGTGCAAAGTTGATATTTGACCTCGCATGGGATTATTATCGATTTGCCACCGGAAAGATCAGCACCCTTCCAAAAGCTCAGATTGGCGAGGCATCGGACGATCCTATGGTTTCTGAGCTCCAGAGAGCAATGTCTATGCCTGAGCGTGAATCTACGACCCCGTCTACGAGCGCGACCCTTCCCCCTTTAGACACCCCAAATCCAGCTGCGTCCGTTAAATCGGGTATTGCAAGCCCTAACGATGGAAGTCCACCATTTCCACGCCTGCGAGGGTTCGTCACCAAAATATACTCTTCCTTTTCCACTCGTTTCCCAACCCTCGCAACGGCGCTCCCTCGACTGCCATTCGCGCTTATACCCTTTGCCTTCTCCCAATTCATTCTAATCGAGGGTCTTTCACATCAAGGGTGGATTGAAGTTTTTGCACGTTGGCTAACAAAAGCTACACAGGGGCGGATGCACCCCACAATTTGGCTGATCGGAGTGCTGGGTGTTTTGCTGTGCAACCTCGCAGGGACGAATATTGGAGCTACGATCCTCCTGACTAAAATTGTTCGCGCTGCCCCTGCGTTCCCCAACCACAGCACGCGCGCCGCTGCCATTGCTTTGGCAGTTGCAAGTAACATCGGTGCTGTAAGCTTCACGTTCTCCGCTAGCTTAGCTGGTTTGCTATGGCAGACTATATTACGACAAAAGGGCATCAAAGTAGGGCAGGGGACGTTCGCATTTTGGAATACGTTGCCTTTGATCGTGATGACGGCCGTTGGATTGGCTATTGTATCTGCGGAAATGGCTGTTTTGTACTGAAGCGGTGACAATTCCCGAAACAAAACACAAAAAAGGTATAACAGCAAATACCAACCAACTGGGGTAGACTGAAGCAGCTTGCTTTACATATAGAGTGTTAAATCATACCCATATATCCAACTGTACTAACTAGCACATGAAAAACAATGGAATTAGGAGGTACCACGCACTGTTATGGTTGACGCCAGACTGCGTGGATGACATGCAGAATTATCCTGATCAACATCTGATAGGTCTTGAACACACAGAACCTGGTCTTAAGAATATGCCATCGAGACTGGTAGCAACGTATCGATAAATTCGCAGGGTGCAACGAATCGTGGTTTCGATTATGTGTGCTGCAGCGGATAGTCGCTAGCAATCCTATGAGGCGGTTGAAAGAAGCACCGACGGCAGTGCAAATTTACATATAAGCTAGATCGTCACAACGAGGACTAAGTCATGGGAATAACGAATGGATTGACGAGGGGACAGCTTCCAAGTTATGCAGCGACCTCATTTGGTACATGTAGTGGCGCGTCTCACTCCATACTACAGGACCATTTCTTGTTGAGATTCCTCGCATCGAAGTGACGGCATGCCTCCTCACCACTTCCTTTCATTCTGATCCAATACCTTTGAACCATTAGCATGGAATCGTGCTGCACGCAACAGGATAGCTTCTATCCATCATTGCACTATCCAATTATGTACTGGATCGACTATATTCTGAACAGGCCAGAGGCGATGCCCAGGTAGGGAAGATGTTCAGCTGCTTTTGTTGAATGTGATCGAGTTCACGCCCCATATTCATGATACGTCTTGAGGAATGGATCCATCTGACATACATAGAGTTAGCACAGAATACTATCTGCGATTTTACTCTGTTAACGCATACAGGATGAAGGTCCTCGGCTTCTCTCAACCATTGTGAGAGTAGCCTCAGATCTACAATAGTTAGGTGTGTCCGATGGCCATCAAGCTATTGACCAAGGCGCCTTGTCGTTATAGACCACTAAACGAGGCTAGACATGATAAAAATATAGGGCTGTTCTTAGCGATACCGGTACAAAGTTCATCGTTAACCTGAGGCAATCGACGTCAGACTTGTACTTGATTCTGGATCATGTTCATGAGATAGTTCGAATCTGTTCGATGCAGAGTTCCTGTCACAACAGCGTGACAACACAAAATTAGCCACCACGTCCATACTCATTTTCGCGGCCCCGCCTCCATTCTACTACAATGTCTGCCAAAATTGATGACCCCAGAGATTCCTCTCTAGAGGCCAGGGAGAATCTACCCAATACTTGGTATAGGGAGAGTACAGGAGGTGACCATGAATCAGCAGGGGGAAGGCTTTGAACTCAACTGACAATATGCAATATCCATACAGACGCTCTAAATACGATGGGTATGTTTTTGTCGGGACTAATAGTGGTTACGCGAAATAGGTGAATCTCACAATTCTAGCCTCTGATACGACCTACACGACACCAACATATCACTAGATACATGGCATGGGGAGCACTTTTGTTTGCACTTACTGGGTTGGTCAATTCACACCCCCTTCGTTCTAAAGAGGGTGGCTCAAACGGATGGTCTACGCTGCTGTGAGTATCCAGCTGCATTCCACACAACTCCAACATCCAATTTTGATCCTTTTGAATGGCAACCCAGTCTCTGTGTATCAGCATTTTTTGCGGCATACTTTCCCCTCTTTGTGATGACTAAACCTATCGCCGGGTGATTAACGTACCCCTTCCGACTTTGCCTCCTTGTGCGCGTCGTGTCGACTATTATTCAGTTATATGTATCTTGGTATCTTGGAGAAAGACTAAATTCCAAGTGCTTTCTACCTTACCAATCGTCGTGTACCTGTCGCACTATCCAATCTTTGCTTTTTTCCATATGCCGAACCTACCGATGATACTGTCGAGAGCAGTATCATTTCGACTCTTGCACATTTTGGCCGCCAAATCCGACACAACCCTGGTATCTGGCTCAAGTATGTGAACTACCCTTTTCAGCAAGGGTGAAGGTATGACATGTTGCCTTGCTATCATATTATCGTTTCACCCTTGTAGAGACCCACGTTTAACATACCTTGTTAGTCGCATGGCTGAAGCGTGCTTGCATTCGTGCAGAAAAGTGAAGCCTACTCCAAACTTGACTGCGGGGCCTCGTTTGGTCGAGATTTTCTCCCGTATCTGCTTCATCGTGGTGACCTCATGGCCAGAATTGAGGGAGCCATGATGTGCGTTGGGCACCCCTATATTACGAACTGAGAGGCCATTCCCGTTGCTTCCCCCCCCCCAGCATCATCTCTACAGAATACGTCGTTGGCACCTTCGCCTTTTGAGCTCTCCGAGTAAGACTACCTTGTCTGAACTGCATTCATCAATTCTTCAAAGATAATGTCTCAATTACTCTCGCCTTGCTCTCCCGCTCTCGACCATGGCCGGCCTTCAGAGATCATACCAGGTCTTCTTCCAGATACCTACACCGTCCTTGCCATAGCGACTGCTCGTATCTACCACGCCCAGCTCACTGCCAAAGTCCCAGAATGGTGCTACTCGCGGATGAAGGGCAGGCTCGTCTTTGCTAAGGACACCGAGCCAGAGAGATTTGTGAGGTCTGGTACAAGGGAACTTGGGATCACTCAACCCAGCAATTATTGGTTCCGCCTTTTAGACTCTACGTCCGGAAGACCGATCTGGTTTTTCAATGTTCCGGCAGGTGGTTTCGTGTATGAGTTAGATAGACCTTTCTTTCATGCTTTTCAAGGAAAGGTCGGTATCAAGTTGCCTACATTACCCGATATCCTGTCAAACTCACTGACAGTGCTTATAGAGTCGCAGGTTTGGGTTCCTCTTTGAGGACGACGATGAAGCTCACGTCCTCGCTCAAAAAGTCTTCAATCAGACACGCCCACCCCGTAAGCTCTCAGCATTTATATAACTCACACCTGCGGCTTTTGAACGCTTGTCGTCTTGAATTAGGACCGGTCAAGAGCCGTAGTCTCAGCTTATCGATCCGAAGTAAGATATCTTCGAGCAGCCTTCCGCGAGGACATACCTTCCCACCCGTGATTTCGCTTCCCACTCCCAATTCTTTTGTCCACGTAGGACACGTCGGAATGAACAAAGAAGGCACTATTCAGGCAACCAGTGGTATCAACCCATCTTGGAAGGCTATTCTTGAGGGCAATGGCTGGCGTGATTCGAAGACACCCACATCAAGACCGTTTCCTATCAGCGAGGAATTCCAGGAGCCCTCGAGGCATGTCAGAAGTACGAAGGTGGCATAAGTGGTATCGACCCAAGGAGGCACGCAGAGCGAGTAACCGATGCTTTCGCTGGTATGTATAAATGCGAGACCGGCTTACTGTACAGTCGCTGGATGCCTATTCAACGAGTGTGCTCTAAGATGGCCGGTTTCTACTCCTGCTCAACACTTATCCACCTATTATGACCCGTGCTTGACCTTACGGTTTTGCGCACCACATGCTCATTCGCCTCCTCGTGTGCATCTATTAATGGTCTTGGATTATGGTGCAGGGCACGTAGTCCTAAATAAGCAACGCTTAGATATTTCATGCTATTTACCAGTCGGATGATCAATCCTCGAGGCCAGCCACAACCCGTTGTGGATGGACATTTCCTGTTAGCTCTATCTATATCAGTCACCCACCTGAGCCATTTTAAAGGCTACCGGACTGCGTCCATGAATACAAATCAACATCAAGCTAGTCTCGATATGTTCTCACGTCACGCCATCATGTACTTAAACTTCATCGTCCTGGTTAAATCATGTGTCATACAAAAAGCCGACTATGAACCTGCAAATGCCTTCCATATGACTGTCATAAGTGATGTGAGGACCCTGCTGGTCAAGCGAACAACAACTTTTATGATCAAACCAATACCAAGGTGCGCAGTCAGGTTGTAAAAGGCGTCAATCTCGGTTTAGGATAATAAATACCACCTTCTGTTCGTCCTGCATGAGCGATCATCACGTCGGCACAGAATTCGGAGTTTTGTGTTAACCAGATGAATAGAGTCTTGAGTGCTTGAAAGCTCCTAGGTCTAGTGATCTGGGTGACCACAGCCAATAGCGACGGATCCATTGTTCGGAGCTCTTCAACTACTCTTTACGCTATTGGCCAATTGGGACGAGGTGGGAAGTTGTATACGCGAGATTACTCCAAAATCCACCTAGAATACCCACGCTAGGATAGTTAGGATGATTACTGTGTTCACGTAAATGGTCTGGGAGGGAAATATAGTACGACCACAAGTCCGCATCAGCATTTTGAAACAGCAAAAAACAACGTACAGGTAGCGGCAGGTATTTCAAAAAGTATGTGCCATATCGTAAATCATAGGGGAAAAAGGAAAGACTTCGAGATCGCCAAACTTTCGAGTTCCGTCGCCGCTGTTCTTCCGATGCCCAGGGTATCTGATGTTCAAAGAGGCCTTTCCTAAAATTAACTCGTGGAGAAGTGTTCCGAAATACCCCAGTCGGATTGGTGGTCATATGCTCAGAATACCCATTGGACTATGATTTCGTATGTAGTTTTAAGGCCACGTTAGTGGGGTAAGCGGTCATCATGATCGGCCCTCATTTTTGTTTTGACTGTAAGTAGTGTCATCGGAAGAAGGCCCGGGCGGCAAGGTTTGCAAGGGGGTCATAAGTAGAACATGATGTGCCATCACAACATGGCGGTATGTGCATTTCATTACGTTTGGGGGTTTTATGACCTGATAAACTATGCCTCATCTGTGGAGGGGTCGTTATCAGAAGCAGAAGGCACTAGTGCGGAAACGAATTAGTATGTGCTGGAGTATTATTGTCTGGGAGTCCATGGTCGGAATTTGGTGTCCAAAGTGAGCAACCACCAAAATCCACGGGATGCTGTTGATTGTTCTTGTTAAGTATAAATAGGCCGCTCTATATCATGATCGAAATCACTTAACAATCCAACAGTAACACTCTATCCTGTTCCTGAGATGTTATTGAAGGCCCAATTTAAAAGACCATACATATCTCTAATTCATTTGCTGAAGCCGTGACCGACGGGTATGGGTATGGGTTAAGAGGGCTTTACATACTTCCACACGAAAAGACAAATCACATCATCACATCAAATCATCATGATCAAATCATTACGAGATGGTTTTCACACAGCAGCCGCATACTCTTTTTTTATACCAGACCTTTACTCTCCTATCTGCCTCTCTCACTGGTTTGGCATCAAGAAGAGCGGATAATTTAATACATTTCTTTTATATACAGTAGAAATCTGATGTTTCTGAATACGACTTTTTCGTCTTTGGTAGTGGAAAGAGGCGCTGATGCCGCGCTTGTTATGGCACTGCGTCAATACCTGATGTTAGTCACCGAGCTGGGATTGGATGTAATGATCATTTCGCCCTGTATTCCAAGGACCGTCTGGGGACTGAGTTGAGGGTTTGGTGGCCTCAAGCCACTGGTTTTTGTGATTTTTGTATGATACCAATAATCCAATTCCAGCTTTTCAGCTTGCGGATCACACTTGAATTTGTTTATAGTTAGGCGCTGGGGCGCCTAACCAAATCTGTCGCACACGAGTCGTAACACATTTTTTGCCGCATAGAAAGGCTAATACAGGTAATTTGGACACAGGAGTTTCGTCCTATAAACATCTATCGCAGCAATGAATGGTCTATGTAGATCTGTTTTAAGGCACAAACATGTAAGTACGGCACAGCAAAATTTCCAGAACATTTGTTGGGATTTACAAACTCCGCATGGTTATTATCAGCTTGCCTTCGTACTCCCACCATCTCCCTACCAACCCCCAGAAATTTTCTTGCCTTTGCGCAAGACTTTGACATTCCCTATACCTCACACTCTTTCCACCCTCATACAATCAATCAACTGAAATGTTCTCCCAAACCTTCGTCCTCCTCGCTCTCTCTGCTTCGGCCTTCGCAACTGTCTATGTAACAACGTTTTCTCTCATTCAAAATATCAGACGTTAAATTTTTGACTCCAGACTACCTCTCCTACTGCTTCTACCGTCTTTACAGGTGGCAAAGAGGCAACTGTAAGCTGGCAGGACGACGGCAAAGCACCGAGCTTGAAAGACTTCGGTCCTGCTAAAGTCTCCATTTACGCTGGTAATGCTCAGCAACAGGTCAGCTGATGTGTTTAATGAATATTCTTATACCCCTCCTCGCAAGATTGAAGACTAAATTTTTCTTTCTCCCGTAGACTCTACTCCAATCTATCGTCGAAAACGTTGATGTATCGACCACTCAAACGATCAAGTTTACCCCCAATGCCAACATCGGTCCCCCAAGCGGAGAATAGTATGTTCATCGTGCTCGACGTCACTAAACTTAGTAATTTTACCAACAATAATTTGTAGCTTTATCCGTTTCGAGTCGCTGAGTCTCAAGGATGCTGCGGCCCCACAATTCCCTGCTCTTGCATTCTCCGCCAAATTCAAGTAAGTTGAAAATAAAAACATGACTTCCCATTCGTGGAACAACACTAATTCGCTTATCACGTTCTAGTATGGATGGCATGACAGGCACTTTCAGTCCAGAGGTCCAAGAACAAATCAAGGGACAAGCTACCGCACCTCTGGCTGGCGCTACCGTCGCACCTACTGCCGGCAACACTCCCTCAACGACCCCCGCTGGCTCCAGCACTAAAACATCATCTCGTGCTCCCACTAGCACAAGGTCCGCCTCCAGTACAGCTGCGTCCAATGCAGCGGTATCAACCAAGGCCGGCTGGTTCGGCATAATTCTTGGTGCTGTTGTTGGTGCTTCCATGTTTTAATATGAAGATGTTTCTTTTTCTATAAACTTGCCTTTTTTTGGTTTCTATCTGCCCATTTGGAGATATTCCGGGCTTAGTATACCATATCATACCCCTTAGACCTTATCAATAAGACTACGACCTATTTTCACGAGATGATGATATGGCCTTTTTCTACAAGTTACTTTGATGGGTCGACGGTTATGGTTTTTTTCCTTCCGCTGCTTCATTCAGGGTTGTATCTTGTGTATTCATTAATCCGATTTTTTCATTTACGTAGTCATGAATTTGAAGCGAAACCTTCGAGAATTAACGGTAAAGTATGTATGTAACAAGTTGTGTCATTAGGGGAAGCGTCGGCTAAGTACCAATAAAATGATAATACAGTATGAATAAAGGAGCACTACATGGTGGTCCAGATAGCAACAGTGGTTATTTTTTTATACAAATCCCATCACTTGGCATGAGGTAACTAGCATATAGATTTGTTTTCATTATCATCGTTTGCCACGTACACGTCAGTCGTAACGCGAACTCCTGACTCTAAGGAGGCCACCTACCAAGAGAAATAAAAGGGGTCAATGGGTTATATCAGATACACAATATGGCAGGAATCTGACCTCAGGCGTGGCACTCTCGTTATGGGGGCTGTCCTTGTGCAAGACCCTGACGTCCTGCAGATAAGCCGAAGCTGGGCGCGTAAATGTAAACCCTGGTGTTCGCGTCGAAAGATCGATCGTAGACGACGCGAGTTCTTCTTCACGTCCGCCAACTATACGCATTCGGGAATTGAACAAGACCAGCAGGGTATTACAATAGAGCTTGGCGATGATGAGCACAGGCACTGTGTAGTAATTGGTGTTTGTGAATCCAAAAAAGAGGGCGAGGTTGATGACAGCGACCAATGCTGTATGGATGGAACCCCCCTATCAGAGAAGGATACATCGTGAACCTGATTGGGCGGTCATACCTGTCGCTGTCCCCGTTTCGATCGTTAGACGCGTGAGCCTTGTAATCATTAGATGGGTCGATCTGAAGCCGGTGTCATGTCGCGACAGCTAGATTAGAAGTAATACGTCAGTTTTTCCTTCTCATTGCCATGGTGTTAAAAATGCGCGAATGCTCGCTTGCATGTAGGAGTATGTCTGATGGACTAACGAAATGCACTTACCAAATATGTCATAGCTATTGCAATTGTTACGTCGCAAAGCGCACAGCATCCCCACCAAAACTTTGATAGTTTGAGATTTTAGAAAAAGAAAACGCAAAGAGAGGGGAATCAACTCACCCCGGCGCTTATGAAAACGGTGGTCTCTGTTAACTTGCTCAGCCTGCCAATTTCGAAACACTTCACCCCAGTCACCATGCCGGCGATGCACCCCACCAAGGAAATCTAGAAGAAAGATGAGCAGGGTACATCGGTAGCTGGGATTTGGGGGGGGGGGGGGGGGGGGGGGGGGGGAAAAATACCGGGGCTATCACAAATCCAATTTTTTTTTTTTTTGAAAGAGTTTTTGTTGGGTGTACAAAAAAAATATTTTTACACCCACCAAAAAAA
>JABCKK010015868.1:0-15309 GCA_018221785.1 Calocybe gangraenosa
CTTACAGCCATCGTCCGCGATGAACTGATGGAGGGTCCTTGGTGAGTGGCTTAGATAGGAAAGGAGCAAAATGAGTAGGATGCGAGAGAAACGCGTCACACGTGACTTGGGTAACCAAGAAGTGACCGCCACAACTGAGCTTTACCTGGCCAATCTTCTGTTGACGGTGTTCACATTCTTTGCCGAAACATCATTTCCCACTGATCAGCATAGCTTGCAATTCTAGGCTTGGGCACCCGGACATCTGAGAATTTAAGAGTTTTTTCCGTTGCGATATAGCTTACAGCGTGCACTGTTCATCATAAGTAGCTTGTGGGAGGCTTGTTTGCAGCCAGGACCGGCGAATGTGGGCGAATTTCATCACGATTGAATCCGCAAAGAACCACCCAGATAAATCAGAGGGAACTTGTTGGGATCATCACGAATCGAAAATAACTTCGCTCCATGAGAACCGGAGTAGCAACTTGGACAACGGGCCCTGCCTTCGGAAGGTGCGTAGCTGACGATAATTTTATTCTATCCAATTACGAACATCAAGGGCAGATCAACAATCACTCTCGTTCGCTCATTACCACATGTGCACCTAGTAGGACGATATGTTGCGACCTTTTTGCCGCTCTTCACCCAATACGCCGTATTGCAAAGGTGGAGGTCTTCACCCGCCCAATAAAATAGGTGTCCGTCTTGCAAAAATGGATAAAGAGAGGTAAACCTTTGTTGCGATTGATTGCGACTTACTCAAAGTTGAAGAAAGGAGAAGAAAAATGTTTCCTGTTTTTCTCATCTTCTCCGTCGTGGCCTTCTTCCTCCCAGCTGTAAGTGCACAAGGCAATGGTTCCCACTTTATCCATCCCAACGGAAACATTACAAAATGTCTTGACGTCCGTGGTGGCCTCTTTGATAACGGGACCCCCGTCCAGATGTGAGACTGCAGCTGCATCGAGCTCATCACTACGGACTCAAAATTGTCATTCTAGTTTTGATTGCAATGGGACTAGTGGGCAAAGATGGGATATCAACAGTGTCCCAGGTTTTACCCACATCACCGTCCATGGTACTAATTTCTGCCTCGATGCCGGCGAAAGTGAGTCTTTGTTTCTGCGCCACCCGTTTATCTGGGCTTTTTTTTGTTTGCTGATACGAACCTTTCAAGCACCCGCAAGCGGAGTCGGCATGAAGATATGGACGTGCTTTGCAGACTTGGCTGCCCAAAACTGGTTCTTATTAAACCAGACGATAGCTATCCTTAATCTGTTTACCACATGTTAGCTGTTTCTCTGGTCATAACCATTCACATTAGTTAACTGGCTCTCTCTTCTTTTTTTTTCTCTAGCACAATGCCTCGACTTGTCGAACGGGGTTCTCGACAACAGCAACCAAGTCCAAACTTGGGCATGCTCCCCAAACAATCCCAACCAGGTGTGGACCCTTGAGTGATGTGATGATCTAACAAGCAGATTAGTATTATATGGGGGGGATCAGTTTATACGCGTTGATGACCTGCGAGCTATGCTCTTTTTTTTTTTCATATGCAGCACAAATCAATTTTGTTGAGACGTTCGCCTATACCTCCTGGTGCATTGTAATTTTGTTGATCTTCCGCCATCGCATGGGAACTTGCAGACATTGCTGAGTGATTTGATCCAATGAACCAGAAAGCTGGATTCTGGACGATAATAAGGCACAAGGAACATTTCGTTCTACAGTGGGAGTTGCATCTTTCTTTACTGATACATCATTTTTGGTTACGACACAGTTTACTCACTCTTGTCATCCAGTGCCCTTGGCAAGTGTGCCATACGCCGGAAGCTCGCAGAAGAGAAGTACATCATAGATGAACTGGCGAAGGACCGAAGGTGTCAGATCAAATTTGTTGGAATGATCACGAACCGAAGCACATCGAAGCAGGCTCTCTCCATGAGAGCCGGAGCAGCAGTCCATGCACGGAGACAGGCTTTAGAAGGTGCGTAGCTGATGCTGTCATCTTATCGTTCATTATAACGGTGTTTCAACTCCCACGGATTATCATAGAACGAGCTGAACACCAGGGCAGATCACGCTTCGCTCATTCATTTCGTTCTACTCCCGTTACACCATCGGTCGGCCAGGTTTGATGAGCACATTGTACAATGTCACGTTGGGGAACTTGTGTCGCTCTCCATCCAACACGTTCTGTCGTAAAAGAAGGCTCCTTCCCCATCGCCCGAAATAGATCTTTATACTGCGAGTGTATAAATAAAGAGGAACGGCTAGTGCAGTGGTTCCGCACAACTCACCCTCCTCCTCACCATCGAAAGAAAGGAGAAGAAAAATGTTCAGTCATATTATGCTCCTCACAACCTTGGCCTTTCTTATTTCAGTTGCAAGTGCGCAAGACGGCCGGCTGATCCATCCAAACGGAAACACTGCAAAGTGTCTCGACGTTCGTGATGGTCTCTTTTTTAATGGAAATGCCGTCCAAATGTGAAGTCTTCGTGCTCTGAACTCGCTTTTCCTAAGGCCGCTGACTCACGTTATTGTTGGTTACTCTAGTTTTGATTGCAACGGAAACGCTGGACAAAGGTGGGAAATATTCTCAGGTATCACCGCCGTCTCAGTCCAGGGCACCAATTTCTGCCTTGATGCTGGCGATAGTACGTCCCAGACTTTACCCTTTGTTTTTTTTGGGGGTTTCATACGATCATATCTAGACCCTGCAAGTGGAGTTGGCATGAAAATATGGACGTGCTTCCCAGACTTGACTGCACAAACTTGGTCCTTCGCAGAACAAAAAATCGCCCTTTTTTCGTTTTTTGCCACACGTTAGTAAATTTCCCTCCATAGCATTATCTGTTCCACATAAGTTGAATGATTTCTTTCTCGGCCTCAGAATGTCTCGACTTGACCAAAGGCATTCTTGACAACGGCAACCAAGTCCAAACTTGGGAATGCTCTCAAAACAATCCCAACCAGCTCTGGACCGTAGAGTGATTGAACTTGAGTAGATCAGAAAATCATTCACACATGTATGAATTTTGGGTTCTTTTGTTATTTTGTACCTCCTTCATTGGTTTCTCTGGAAATGAATTTACCCCCAAAACGCCTCTATTGGGTCTGGTTTTCAAGGAAATTTCGCTGATCTATGAGAGATCGCATCATGAATCACCAACACAGAGGGCAATCAACCCCCAGCATGGCGAGGGGTGGAGGGAGCTGCTCATGAATTACCTACGTAGAAGTAAACGCAACAAAGGACTTTTCTTCATTTTTATACATGTAACAACGCAGGCTTCTACCATCCCCGAGCCTCAAAATCAGCCAGCGTATCACGAGTCAGGGTCTCCATGGAACGATACTTCATCTGTAGTATCCTCGCAGCTTTGGCTGTGTCGTAGCTAACCGGAGCTTTCGCATTTTTCCCTGCTCCTGGATATCCTACCGGAAGTTTGGGGTGTGAGGGTATCGGGGAGGGCAAAAGCGCGTTTGCAATATCAACTGAAATGAAGAAGATGAGGAGTAGGTATTTGATCAGATAAAATCGGATAGATGATCTATACGTCAGTGTGGAACTTACCCCAGTCTTGCCAAACATATGAGCCTTGATAGGGAATCAATCATCAGTTTCAAAAAATAATGATGTGTAATAGGAATCAGATTGCCTGCTGAGATTATGATGCGTTCACCACCCGCGGCGTCCGTTTCTAAAGCAAATACATGTGCATCCGCGATGTCGCGAACGTCTACCCAAGCAGAGCCTTGTGTGCTGAGGAAATCTTTCGTAGCTCCTTCGGTCAGCAACAAATTGTACCAAAGTCGAGACGACGTATTTAGAGAGTCGGGGTTTTTTACTTCATGTATGTTGGGCTAGAATTATGGGGTGTTAAGATACGCCGCTGCGAGACGTAAGTAAACAATATGGCGCACTCCAAAGACCTTGAGATGATATTGAGCACAGAACGACAGTCGTACGAATAAAGGAGGGTTTCAATCTACTCACAAATGGCGGATTGAGAACTGTGAGGTCCCATGTCACTTTCGATTTGTTCTCTTCGTAGAACTCCCAAGCGGCTAGGAGATAAGTATGGTGAGTCAATGTGGATATCAGAACTTTTAGTAGGGATACCTTTCTCCGCGAGGGTCTTGGATGCTCGATATTTAGCAGGACCAGGCGCATCATCGCCCTGCTCCTTGACTTCTCTTATAGCGAGCTCGTTCCAATCGAGTTCCGAGAAAACCTTGTCTACACCAAGCTCCAGAACGGAAGCGCAAGACGATAGTACGATGACGCGTTTAATGCCTTGCCTAAGACAACCAAGCGTCAAGAAAGAAGACGAAGAGGATATTTACGCGTAACTATATACCCGCTCTTTAGTGCACTCTTTAAGATGGACACCGTGCCGTTAACAGCAGGCCCCAATAGTTCTGAATGTCAACAATCTATCAGCTAACCAGAACAGTTATCAGAAGCTTCTGCTAGCACCTTCTACTGACGCAGAGTCTAAGTAGAAAGGAGACGCGGTGTGTAGGATAGCATCCACGTCTTTGATCGCATCGTCGAAAGCTTCCTCCTAGGTGGATATATGCGCATACAATGAGGACATTTGAACCGCAAAGGTCGGGAAACTTTGCCTTTGTGATATCTTCTACAACTGCAATCTCAAACTTATCGCCATAAGACTTGTACATATCCTGAAGAAACTTTCCCTTATCGGCAGACCGTACCGTCCCCCGAACGGCGTAGCCCTTCTCGAGAAACATGCGTACGACCCAGGCGGCAATAAACCCATTAGCACCTGTAATCAGAACTTTATCACCAGCAGAGATGGTAGGCATGGAGTTGAAAGGGGTTTGGAGGGGTTGCAAGAGATGGGGATTGATGCAGATGGGGCAGATCGCTGGAGCTATGTTATAATCAAGGATTAGACACACGTGATGCATTAGATTGCCGTAGCTCGCTGCTGGGGCATGTGGACCCGCATCCGATCGTACAGGAGGCGGTAGTATGTTGTCCCAAAAGTAAACTTTCCTCCTCACGACCGCTGAAGGTGTCCAATTAGAACCCTCGCAGAGCCGGTCACGTAGCAGCAAGAGTTGAAAGTATGGGTACGACCCCGGCGTACATATTTTGAGAACTGTCTCCATATGCTGTTGACAACCTCATGTCATGAGTTGAATCATTCGCTACTGTTTCAACTCGTAAGGGCTCTACATCAGAGACGTGGTCAATACAATGCCTAGCCATTATTTCCATCCGATTCAATGGTTTACCTTTACATACTAGCGATAGCAGCTAAAAACTGATGATGGCAAGACCTGATGCACGATGCCAGGCGACCAGACCTTGTGAGCATTGGGTGCATTGGGTGTAACCGCTTAATCGGTAAGATTACATAAACTCCCACGCTCTCTGTTCGGGTAGTTGGTCATCCCGAGCCGGATGTCTGTTCAAGGCTGTCAAATTTGTTTCTTTACCAACTCTCCCTCACTTTTTTATGCTCGTTTCTGCTTAGACTAACATAGACTAGATATGTATCATACTCTCCGTCGTATAGCGGCTGCAAATGCCAAACGTATCGAGCCAAACATGAAGATTGCATCGCGCCAGCTTTCGACGTTACCCCCACATTCCCCAAGGAACTGGAGGTCGTTCGCTGCGGCCTCTGCTATAGGCGCAGTTGCCTCTGTCACTGCATACTCATTGGGATCGATTTATCCACCTTCCACGTTGACAATTCTCTTTCCGAGGGTCTCAGCTGGTCCTCCTGACCCAACTACTCCAGAGTCCATCGCATACACAAAGTCCCTAGAGCAAGAGTTACAATCTCTACCTTTGTTGCAGAAGCTACGAAAGCAGAGCGATGCAGATGATTGGTATGAGGTGCGGCCGTACAGGAATTTTCCAGAAGAGAGGAGGGTCAACAGTTTGACTTCTGGAGCGCTTAGGGGACCGGGGAAACTAGCTTTGCACCCTCTGGTACGGTCAAAGAAGGATGAATCGGAGACTTATGTTTTTACACATGTTGGTCGGGGCCTCTGTGGACACGACGGTATCGTTCATGGAGGCCTCCTTGCGACACTTTTGGATGAGACGTTAGCCAGACTTGTGAGTTGTCCTGTGCGCAATTTTTTTGCTTTTTCGTCTTGACAACGTCGCTGTGTCCATGGAAATGATAGGCCATCTCGAATCTACCTGATAAAGTTGGCGTCACCGCGCAACTCACCGTCAACTATCGAGCTCCAACACGAGCAGACCAGGTACTGTGGCTCTATTTCCCGTTACCAACGGCCAGCTGAAACCACGGCCCACAGTTCATCATCATCAGGACGTTCCTAAAAGAGGCAAGAGGCCGCAAGGTTGTTGTCACTGGACATGTCGAATCTCTTGACGGCACCCTGCTCGTGGAGGCGAGGTACGTGTCTTTTCTTGGCCAGCTTGAAACTACGTCACTGAGACCGTTCCTTTTCCGATCTTCTAGCGCGACATTTGTTCAACCGCGATATGCGAAACTTCTCAATACTGAAGCATTAAAGCAGGCGATGGGCGAGCCTCCAAAGTCTGAAGCCCCAGTACACCTGGCTGATGGACAGCTTCCAACTAAAAAGGATATACTCGCATGACATGAACTGATGTCTGATACCTGATAGCTTATAACCCTTATTATTCTCGACGGGATGCCTAAGATAGAGATCTAGACTATAATCACCCAGTTAAAGAAGGTCTAGTTTGCAGAACTAGTCTACTCCACCATTTACATAAGAGGATGGACTGGCTACTCAATTCCTGTAAGTACTAATTACATACATACGTGGCTGCTTTTCCCCTCCATTTCGAACCCGGAACCGAACGAATGTGGGCTCTGTGTGAAGAAAGAATAGCGCTTGTTTCAAAATTCTATTCGGTCAACAAACGATGGAGGATCCGTAAATGATTTGGTGGATCACGAGCGTGCTTACATGTATCTTTTCGTCACCTGGCAGGTTTGGTCCGACACGGAAGGAACTGTGCTCTCGGAACTTTAAGAGCAAATTTACTTACGAGAAATTTACAATTGCTGTGCACTGCAATGATCCATATCGAAGGGGCTTGAGGACATCCTGCTGTGTGGTGAACAAGTTTCAATGATGAGTAGCTCTATGACTTCCGAGGTTTTGTCCAAAATAACAAACCGACCCCGAGGATTACGTTGACGTTGACATGCTAGTGGGGAGATCAGCCAACCGATCAATCAACCATGATCACGATATTCGCCTAGACCTCCAGCTATACTACACACAGCTGTGTCGAGATACTGTCGAGATCCAAGGAAGACCTTTCCAGGTGTAAGTATGTGGCTATCCTTATGATTTTGATTTATCATTTCTTCTTTTTTTTTTGTTGTCCCGATTGGTGGTCGGGTGTTTCAAGTGTTTCATCTGCCTCACCCCGTAATCGTTTCTCTTTTTTTTTTTTTTCGCGCGTCACTTGTCGTTTTGGCGATCCTGGGCCTCGAGGACTCCACCGTTGGCTTCCAACGGCCCGAAACGTACCCTACACGCATTAGTAGTTATGAATCGTTTTGGCTCCCGTCAACCGCCTATGTACATACATACAGGGCCCACAGGGCCAGATGAAGCTTCATCAGTAACCAGGGTGCCTGGTTATACTAAACGTGGAACGCATCCCCGCCATCAACCGACATCAGGAAGAAATTGAAAAGCGCTGTTTGCAAAATGTCCTTTCGTCGGGTCTCCCCCCTTCTCTCACTCTCATCCTATCCATAAACAACCATTTAAAGATATTTCCAAGGCTAAAAGCCTTTATCCTAAACTTAGCTTCCTCATGCCTGACCCTGCTGGCCTCCCTATACCCACACCCGATAATTCGAACAAACCAAAGCAACCCCTCCATAAACTTGGCAGGTTCTTTAGACTTAGATGCGAGTCTCCATTGCCATCACCACTTCCACTTTCAAGGCAAGAAACCTCGGGAGGTTCAATACCAAAGCACGATGCATTCGACAACTACTTATCATCTGTCGTCATACCCTCTGCGAGAATATCTTGCCCGGCCGATAGAAAGAACTGCAACCATTCGAGTGATGTGACGAACGTTCCCGATTCACGTACACGCTATCGACCACTCAATCATTCTATTTCTGCTCCAACCATGTGTACGGTCCACCAATCACCCTCCGAAACCTCGACACGGAGTCCTTCACCTGGTACTTATTTTTCTTCACCCATTCTCACCTTTCGTCCAGGTTTTTTAAAAACAGCTTTCACAGCCAATGGGACCATCGGTTCAAACCCAGTCATGTTGTCCTTGTGTGCTCACACAATGCCGGCTGAGCTCGACGAGAAGACAGCAGGTGCGATCACTGTCCTGTCATCGTCGACGTCTAAGTCAAGCGCAAAACCGCGGTGGAAGTGGATACGACGAAGATCAGACAAGTCTACAGTATCTATTCCGTCTCTTCCAGCTTGTTCCACCCTCACTCCTGGTTTTGATATAAAAAAACCACCAGTGCAATCCGCTGTTGTTACCACGGCTGCTGCTGAGACGCCACCCATGTGGGACGCGACATTCGAACCCACTCCACCCTTATCGACCATCTTCCCAACCTCCTACGAGGATTTACGACTCACTCCCATCACGTCAAAAGACAGCGCTTATTCGGATGATGATGATGATGATTTTGACTTGGAATATCGAGAGAAACCAGGACAACAGAAGCATCGTCACCGTCAAAGCGTCAACAAACTCGCTCGGACATTGGGTGTTCTTCCGCATGACTTTGTTAAACCCGCCGAGATAGCTAGGCTGTCAACGAACCCTTCTGCATCGATTGGGAGGTTGATTTCGCCGATATCAACAACATGTGGCAAGGAGAGCTCAAAGGGACGGAGGATGAGCCTTTCTTTAACGACGAATTTCAACACCTCGTCGTCTCATCTACAAACACCCTTGTCCCGGGCTCAGGTGACACCTACTCAAAGTCGATCTCGCGCTTCGCTATCCACTTTAAACACCGACGACGTACACCAACTTGGATTGGTTGATAACCTCTCAGAAACCTGGGGCAAAGTGCAGGAGCGTGATGGGTCACAAGGGAGCACCCCCTCATCCTACTCCCCGATCTCACCCATCACATTCAAACCACCCACACCAGTGACCACCGTGCCTCCCGCTCGATACACATCTTGCTCCGCTTTCAACTTCAATCCCAGTCGTATTTCCACACACTCTACCTCCTCAGCTGACAAGCTGAAACTCGAGGAAGTGACACCCACATCATTGTCATACATGTCATGTGCATCACCGGCATCACCACCACCACCCCCGAAAACAACCCTGAACCTGAACCGTTCCCGGTCCATGCCCTTCACGCCACTCCGTATCGGCCGCATTGCCGCACGGCTGGTGAGCCCTCCTCCTGTTCCAGGGTGTCCGCCCCATCACCACCAGCATACCGACACACCGGAACATCGGTCTCGTACCCGGGCGGTCGAGACACATGACGAGCCCAAACCCCCGTCGTCAGTGAAAGCCAATGGGCTAGATATGTCTATAGATGAGGAAGCCAAAGCCCGGAGCTTCATGGTCCGCCATCCGGAATACGAGGACGACTTCAGGAATTGGTCCGGCCAGTGGAATCAAGACGATATGCAGCACGTTATTCGGATGCTCAGGGCACTGAAATAATTTTTCTTGTTCGTGTATTTTGCATTTTTTCTTCCCATCGTCCATTTTTCATTTCATTTTTCGAAACTATCCCGATGCACGTTTGTCGTACCCCATGGGTATACTAAATCGTGATGGCATCATGTAGTTTTGTACAAACCCGGCACATCAATCATCTTTCACCTCACGACTCACACGTTCAAATGCCAAACACTATGCTCAGCCACCAAACTACTATATAACATAATAACTTTATAATATGTTCTTGTCAGCCTTTCTCGCTGGCGTCTTAATGATTTTCTAGCATGATACTAAGCATTAATTGATATATACCGTGTACATAAAGCCTGCGATACATAGCTAAAACAAAAAATGTTGTATTGGTATTGACTCATAGACGCATCAGTTACCGATACATATATATTGGCGGTACGCATCAGCGTCGAGTAGACGAATGGCTGATCTCCCTACATTTTATATTACACCAGACTCCGGGCCACCACTAACTGCACAACACGCTTGGATGATAATCATCGATAGTCATGACAGATTGATATTATAGTATGATAGAGTGTTCGTACAAGTAATTACAGTGCCTCAAATAAATTCCTTCACACATTTCGAAAAGATACAGGGCCGTCAACCGCCAAGATACCACCACACAACACCTGGGTAATTTTTTGATGTGTCAGAAACGAGCCACTGATAGACTGATAGCCACGGTAGAAACTGACCTTCAACTCCTCCAGCCCCAGCACGGTGAGCAACTCATGTTTAGTACTGTGGAGCTGCACCAGTTCCATGGCCACCGTCTCTATATTTCTCGCTCGCCGGCGGAGGCGGTGGTGGCACACCTGAGGTTTCATCTCGTTGGGTGGAGGGAACGCCACGCTCGGCACCCGTGTGCGTTTCATCACCTCTTGCATCGACCGTGCGAATATCGAAACCATCACCACCAATACCTCCTTGGTGTTGGTGTTGTTGCTGGTGTTGTGGCCTCTCACCGGCGCCACCCTGGAAAGTTTCATGGAGATTTCTTTGCCCTTCTCCAGCCGTCGTCGTCGCATGGTTCGCTGCATTTCCAGCCCCATAACCGGAACTGTATTCCGATCCTCCTTGGTTGTTATGAGAGTGTTGGCCACCACCAATTCCACCTCCGTCAAACCCGGCTCGACCTTGTTGGGTGTCATTGTTAGTATTGTGGAACGGGTTGTGGTCCCCGGGCCTCGCTTCGTTTGTGCCGTCATTTCTGCGCGTGTCGAAAGCGTCGTTGGCGCCATACGTGGGTGCTGTGTCATGGGTGAAGGAAGGGATTGTGTCAGAAGCTCCATGTGTCCCACTTGTGCGAGTGTTCCGTGCGTCTGCGTCTATAATGGCATCGTCACGGTGATGATAAGCCTGGGAGGCGTTACCAGTAGGCGCTGTTCCAGCATTCGGGTGCTGGCTGCCGAGCCCACCATGCGCTTGGCCTATAGTGGGATCCGCCGTGTTGTCATTGCGTCCGTAATGGGTATTGTCAGCGGACCCGGCGTTGGAGTTGTACCCTCCGCCTGGGTTATTGTTGGCCCCTGCCAGTCCTCCAAGAGGCCCAGTGTGCCCCGTAGTTGGGGCCGTTACGCCATGATGAGGGGCAACTTCGGCCCCAGGGAATCGTGAAGAGTCAGTGGAATGTATACCGCGATTATGGGTTTCCCCTGGCACGGACCCAACACCAGCATTCGCGATATGACTGGCTATTCCGCCCGCGCCCGTGGGGACCTCTTGGCCATACGGAGTGCCTTGATGCCCAAATCCGGTAGACTGGGCACCAGTATGAGTGTGGTCGCCTGTTATGGCGTGCTGACCAGCTAGGGCAGCACCCGCACCAGTGTGTTGCGTCGATCGCGAGTCCGCGCCTGCCGTGAAACTAGTTTCAGTATTGGTACTGTGGCCGGTCATTCCTGGTTGAGTATGCCCCTGATGCCCGTATGCGGTGGGCGGGACACCAGTATTATTATGGTCGCCTTTCATGTCATGCTGAGCACCTATTGTGGGACCAATACCTGTGTAATCAATTCAAGGTCACTTGGAGAATAACGTTTTTTGGACATTTACATACCATGGCCCGAAGGCGGGACACCTGCGTTGGTGGTGTTGGTGGTGGTTCCGCCCGATGCAAAGTCGTGACCATGAAGAGCGCCCTGATGCCCATGGGTGGTGGGCTGGGTGCCAGAATTGATATGGTCATCTTTTAAGCCGTGTCCAGGTCCTGTTGTAGTGCCTACTGAAATGAAGATGGAGTTTATTACTCAGACTATTGACTTACCGTGACCGGCAGACGTTGCATTTTTGGAGCCTTTGAGTACCGCAATACCTTGTTGAACTTGTTCCCGTCCGCGACGAGCGATTTCATCGTTGGCGGTACTGTCTTGGTGAGTGGCAGTGTCAATCGCACCCATTGCTGTTCCCCTTATATTTTCAGTAACACCTATGTAATAGTAGTTGAAAGCCTTTGCGAAGGGGGTTATGAAAAATATAATTAATTACCATGAACGACCTGGATCGCTGCCCTGTAAATTTGGGTTTTCTTTGATGAGCTCGAGTCAAACGACGATATTATGTCTCTTACTTGGCTTTACTTCCAGTTCCTCCGGTATTGCCAGTAGCCGGGTTAGTAGCATTAGTAGTTTGTTGATGGGGGTTCATGTTAAAAGTTGTATGTTGGATGATATGGATAGAGCTCCTCTAAATACTGTGCGTTTAATTACTATTTCTGAGTATGAGGTCAGTGAGACCCAATGACGTATTATAAGGGGGGCTCCTTATCTAGATCTACATAGATCAGTCATGTTCGTGATAATCACACTCCGAGAGCAATTTCACACTCCGATCATGACCACGTTAGATGAGCCAATCAGCTCGCCATATTCCGATAAACAAGAATAATCAGAGCGGCTACCGTTGGTCAGGTACATCTTTTTTTCAATCAGTACTTAATTTCCAAAGTACCGTGAGCGTTCTAGGCCGACGGGATCCTAGGTTCAGATTCTGGAGCGACAAGTGGTCACAGAATGTTGTTATGTACATAATTCCATCCATAGCGCCGTGTCTGCCCAAGTTCCTCGCACTGCAACATCTTCCTTCCAAGGATCGACGTCAATTATTCTTGGTGGGCTCCATTGGCCGATCAAATCAGCCTTCGCCTGAGTGTGATCTAGTCACACCGGTAGCACATGGTTGGGGGTGCCAGGATGGGCCAGGACCCCAAAAGTAACCTGGTACATCAACTGATAATTTGAAATTACTGATCTAAGCTCCCAACGCAGAATTTGAAAAAAAAAAAAGGTTAACCCGCGCTTAGGCTATCGAGGCTAGTGCTTTGGGTATAAAAAGGGAGCCGCTATCCATCAATCATCATCCCATTCCCTTCCTAAACCACCATCTCCCTTTTTTCTAACTCGCCCTTCTGCCTTTTTTCTTCCCCCTTCCCACTAATTTTTCTTCTCTGGCCATGGTGGCTCACATCGTCAACGCTACCGGCGGTACTGGCCCTGCGCGCCTCATCACTCAGGATGATGTCCATGACCCCCGGGTCTTGTTTGTTTTTCTTCCTCTCTTATAACAAAGAGATGTGAAGAGACTCCTGAGTTGTGGCGGCCGCAAGGATTACCGCCTGGACGCTACGACCTTGCGACTGCTTAGGCTTGAGACTATTGGGACGATGCTCTTCCCCCTCTGCTCTTTCTCACATTACATTATTGCCACACATACGCGTGTACTTTGAGCACATTTGCGTTTCGCTTCTCTTACGTTACGTTGTATCCAAGCGCCCCTTCCACGTCCTCCAGTATCTCCGCTTGCTTCCATTTACGCTCTCAGTTGTGAACCCCATCAAACTTGCTTCTGTGTGATACATAGCTTCTTATCTCTGGCTCGTTTTATATACATGACCTTACGCTTATCTACTACGAGGCATAATATGTATATCAATGAATTTCGGAGGACAGTATTACAGTACACATAAGGAAGGGCAAGGGTTCCATATTTGTACGCCTGTACTCGTGTCAAGAGTCATAAAAGCATCCCTTTCATTACGACACCAAGCAAGATCGAACAGCGCCGAATTATGAATACAGTTTGCGGACATCTCACACTCTTGCCCCACTACTAATCGTCACGAGGACGATAACAAGGGCTCCCACTGATTCATGAACCAAAAGAAGATATGGTTAGCGATACTAACCCCGCCATCTTGGACTTTTCTTATTCTATGGTGGGGCGTAAAATGATGGCCGTCTTCTAGCATACGAACGAGACTCAATGTAGGCTTGTCTCAGAGATGATCACGAGTCTATGGTGGTGCTGCTCGATCCCAAATCTTGGTCCTATTTCCAGACATCTGCCGGACAGCCTTGCCGTCGGCGAGAAACAGGATATAGAGCAGACCGCTGAGAAGCTATTTACACAAACATGGGTTTGAATGTGGATATTTTTGTGAGGAGATTGTGGTCTAACGCGATAAGGGCTGGGTTCCAGATTTGAGTTGATTAATTAATTATCATGGGATTGACTAGCATCGTTTCATGCGCAGCCTGGTTGCCATAAATCATCAATGAATTATGAAAAGAGTGGAGTATCACTTATGATTGTACCTAAGTAACGAATATTTCGCAATCCGTCGTCTTGAGAGGTAGAGACATAAAAACTGAAAGCAGGGCTAAGCACTGATCACGCCATATCACGCACACAAGGACGCGGATAAATACCTATTGGCTGCCAATGCCGTATGCAGGGAGTGTTCATAAGAGTATAAGGGTGCTGTACACCTACTCCGGATCTGTAAAAAAAGAGATCTCATCAACACAAGCGGCGACTTGTTTTCAAAACGTTTTTAAATATAAAAGGTCTCATTGCGTGTGGGTGTACAGACCAATCAACGGCCCGTACCCCAAATACTTCCAAAAATCCCGTTACCCTTGGTGGATGCTTGATCCCCGGATATAGATGAAGTAAGGACCTGATGAATACAAAGGTAGGATAACGTTAGTTCATTTAAATCGTTGTATCAAATGTGTTCCAACGTAGCCACGTGTTCTGAGTGGGCAACCGAACAGCGGATCTCTCGACCAATGGTGAAATGGTGTCAAGAATGTCCAAGAGGGACGTAGACCAGTCCCTGTTCAAGGCTCTCTGGCCAGGTGATTCGTGACTCGTGCTGATTGGACAGCAGAAGACGAGGGGCGCTTCGTTTGTTACAAACTCTGATAGCCAATTAGGATCGATACGTAATGGAGCTGGGAAAGGTGAAGCTAATTGGACGAAAAGCGTCCCCACGAGATCATCACATGGTTTCTCGCAAGCCTGTGCTGGTTTCGGCGGAAGATCAGGAACCTACCCACAAAAGTCACGCGAACTTTGGGGGCGGTAGGGTTAGGATGACGTAGGAAGAGTATTGGGAAAGAGAACCTCTTAGGAGTGGCGGCCCATATGCTACATAAGGAGCAATGACGCTATAAACTTCCCATTGGCTCGCAAAAGCCAGTCCTTGGTCCACTCTGTGACTCTGGTCCAAAGTATTCATCAAGGGCCAGTCACCAAATAATTTATTTCCCTCCAGGACAGTGGCCCATGTACCGCATGGCGAATATTAATGCTGTACAGGACGCCATGACCGGGGCTGTTTTGAGATA